>PYAF01003870.1:821382-912997 GCA_007407185.1 Glycine tomentella
TTCCTAGAGAAATGACTTTGAATATCTAATATTAATGATTTATTAAATTATATTATGTTTTTTTTAAGAAAATTACATTTATTTTTGTTTTCAAAATGTTCATTTGACAAAAATTATTCCCTCCATATATTTTTAGCTTTTTATCTTTGGATTTTTTTTCATTTTTAATTAACTATGATATAAACTTAATTTAAAATCTTATCATTATAATTAAAAACCCTTAATTGTAATTTTTTTAAAAAAGTTAATTATAAGTTTTGTGAAAATCTTAATTAAAAGTTATTTTCTCACTTAACTAATTCTCATTATTTATTAAAACTTATAATTAAGGCTTAATCGAAATTAACAAGGTACATATGAATATTTTTTCCTGAGTCAAAAATTATGAATATTATCCGATCTATTAAGGTTAAATGAGTGTGCTAACCCCTTGGTTGGAAAAATATGTATATGAATACAACTAACATTTCATTTTTTGTGTGTAAATCTAACACTTCTTAATATAATATTCCGACCCATGTTATAGCATACCCATATAAAACTGCGTGCACTGCGTGTTGCCTAATCAACAAATTGTTAGAAAACAGTAAAATAATTCTTTAATCGCAATACACCATTATATGACAAAATTACATCGCTAAATAAACAATACTAATAATAACAATAATGAAACAAAAGAATAAGATCAAAATAAAATGAAACAAATAAAAGAAGACAAAAAATAATTGAATGTAAAAGAACATGGGATCTGAGACTGAGACAACAAAATAAGAGTTAAGAGAGAGAAAGAGAGACATAGTTAGAGAGAAAGAGCAGAGACACCGTTCGGTGCTCCGCTGAATACGGTTGTGGCCCCAGCGCTCCGGTGAGTAGATCTACTTTCGATTTTCTTCGACTTGATCTTCATATTCATATTCTGCCCCTTTTTTTTCAGTTTCGTAGCTGCTCCATTTTTTCCACACCCCATTATAAATTTTAGTTTTTTCTTTTTAAATTTTTAATCTTTTTGGGTTTTGCTGAACACCCATTTAACTTTGATGATTTAGTTGCAATGATTTCGACCCACCGGGTAGATGGAGGCTTTAGAATTTTTGTTGGGTTGAGGAGTTATTTACTATTGAGCTACAAAAACCAATATTTATGTCAGAATCTCTCAGGATGGGCCTGAATAGAGTACTTGTTGTATAGACAATATTAAATAGTATTGTGTTTGATTTTGTATATACTGTATGGGAAACATTGGCCCTTATTTTTAGAAATTAACGGTATATGTAGTAGTTTTGGAATTTCCTTTATTTAAGAGCAGTTAGGTCTTCTAATCAAATTATCAAAAAAACATTTTCGGACAGTTTATTTAATGCTCAGGTGTGTGTGCACAAAAAGCTTTTGACTTGCTTCATTTGATGGGTGGGGTGGGGTGCGCCAGCAAGTTTGCTAATGGGTTTTGCTACCTTGTCGGATTGATTTAATGATACAGCTATTTTTGTGGCTGTGCCCAGTTAGCCATGCTTAGTTGCAAATTTATAGTTACAGTGGATCACTTATAAGCCAGACAGATTTTCTTGGAGGAAGCATTAAGTCCTTTGCTTTTGATTAGGATGTTAGGATATGTGTCTCTACATTTCTCACCCTTCCAGCGTGGATACCAACGTGGAGAAACAAAACTAGGTGAAATAAAATGATAAGAAACTTGAGTAGTATCGTTCGAGTCTCACTTCCTAAAGATTGACTTGTGTTTTCCTTGTAAACTTTGATTGCTTTTTCCTGTGTTTTTAAATTTTTAAATCACATGATTACACTTGAATGAGGATGATGGCATGTTATGATTTTCCAAAGCATTTATTACCAGTTCATCTTAGTGTAAGCAGCACTGCGTTTTGTTGACTTGGTAGGTTTACAATTTGTCTCATTGTAAGGTCTCGAGATTCCAAAGCATGTTAACACGACTGTCTTACTGTCATACATCGAGATTCCAAATCATGTGAACCATGGACCTGTGATTGATTGTGTATATAAAGGCATCATATTACCATAGACTTTGCATAGTTGCATCAAATCACATTGTGCAAGAAAACAGAGAAAGCAAGCAAAATGAGTTCAAAGCCAATTTGTGCGTACGTTTATATCAATGGTGAGATCATCCGCAGTTCAAGTGGAAATGCAACTTTCAGAAGTGACAAGACAAAATCGATACTGTTGAATTCAACAATGACGCTGCCAGACATAATCACCGCAATACAGTCATCAATTAGAGATGATGATGTTACGTCTATAGTTACTGCGCTTTGGTATCGTTGTCCTTTATACCAATCCAGTGATCGTGTTCGGTATCTGGCAATTCAAATTATTGACGAAGATGGTGTTTTGTGCATGTTCGATATATTTGAAAAAATGACAAGTGTTATATGTATGGAACTTAAAGTTGATGTTCATAATTCACCATCACCTTCTCAAGTTAATGACCCAAGTTGGGCAGAAATGGAGCAGAAGCTGGAGAATTCCCTGAAATTAGAATGAATAATTTAACATATTTTGTTGTATTGCTTTTAATTATTTGCTAGTCTTTATTATGTATTTGACGTTGTTTCATGCTTTTTAGTTATTATTTTCAATTTACTTTAATAATATGATCATTTACTAAACCATAACCACATTAATGCGGATGTCAATAATCCGCGTGGACTTGGTGAGCGATGTGGATCAGTACAGTTAATAGTCATGATGCAACAAACATGTTTTTGTCTGTGATATGCGCAGGTGCACATTGTTCAGTCACATGCACCAACAACCGCATTAATGGGGATCTCAATAATCCATGTGGGCTTGGTGAGCGATGCGAAGTAGTGTAGTCAAGAGTCATGATGCAACAGACATACTTTTGTATGTGATGTATAGAGGTGCACACTGTTCACTCACATGCATCGACAATTATATTAATGTGTTGATAATTTACCCTAAACCCTAAACTCTCTCTTACCTAGATTACCCTAAACTCTAAACTCTCCTACCTAATCCTCCCACCTAATCATCTAATTAAATTCTCATAGCCTTCCTACAAAAGTAACATCTATTCCTAACTCTCACAGCCTTCCCACTCACATCCCTAAACACATCCTCATGGTTGCATGTAAAGAAATATCAATTGTCATTCACCACCATGGTCAGATTACAAACGATCTGGTTCATGAATCGATGTACTCATGTGCAAACTCAATAATGATCAAAGCGATGATGAGAGTGTTGTCGCACCAACGTCACTTCCATTGCAATATCACCAACCTAGACGTCTATTGGAGTTGAACCTCGACCACCTACCATAATATATTGATCACCGTCATTTCGTTAGCAACAAGATCGTGTATAACCACCAACTGGTGCGCTTAAGGTTGGCATGGCCTTCGATGAAAAACACAATGTATTCGAGCAGTCTAATAATACAATAGAACAAATCATTTTGACTGCAAAACAATATATTCTGACTAGAAAAGGTTAAACTTCGTGTCTAAATCACATGAAAATGGTTGTACATGTAGCTTAGGGGCATGCAATTTTAAGACGTATAAGAAATGAATTATTAAACGTATCAAGGGTCAGTACACTTGTCTCGCACCAATGCTTAGACATGATCATAGGCAACTTGACAAACATGTCATAGCGCAAATCATCCAACCCATTGTCAAAATGAACCTAACCATCTCCATCAAAACGTTGATTACAGAGATAAAAGCGTTAATGAATTATACTCCATCTTACAAAAAGACATGGTTAGCAAAACAAAGGACGTCAAAGATAATTCATGGAAATTGGGAAAAATCTTAAGCCAAGCTGCCAAAGTTTTTGGGATCTTTGCAATCATGTGTTCTCGAGACTGTGGTCGCCGCTCAAACAAAATCAGTGTTTGAAGAGGGAGAAATGATACGTGGCAAAAAAATGCTTAAACTTGTCTTTTGGTCGTTCGATTCATGCATTAATGGGTTTGCATATTGTAAACCCATCGTAAAAGTAAAAGGTACATGACTTTACTAGAAGTATACTAGCACATTATTGATAGCTACAATATAAGACGGTGCTAACCATATCGTCCTGATTGTCTACGCCGTTGTAAAAGGAGAGAAAACTTCAGCGTAAGGGTTCTTCCTAAAGAATTTGATAAGGCATGTTACTTCGCAAATTAACATTTCTCTCATTTTAGATAGACACACTTCGATTATAAGTGCCTACATTGCACAAAATTTCCTTCGCAGTAACCTGAACTACAAACATGCGAAGAAACCACTCAAGTTGGTGATAACCTTTAATACTTTTATTTTTTCGTTAAACTATATTTTAATTCAAATTTCATAACGTATTAAATTGATTAAATATTTACAGGGTACGCATACATGGAGAAGATGCACTGGCGACATCTTGGGGATATTCATGTGAATAAGCCAAGTGCAGCTGAATGGCTTGATCAGTTATCCAAAAAATATTGGGTACAATGCTTCGATGAGGGGAAATGTTGGAGATATATAACTACAAATTTGTCTGAATCGGTCAATTTCATGGTCAAAGGCACAAGATATTTGTCGGAGTCATCATTGGCTGAGGATACGTACTTCAAGATTGTGAAAATTGTTTGCTATTAGAGGGCCAATAAACCCAGACAATGATCTACTCTTACTCACAATATTCCTAAGTTGTCTCTGAGGCAATAAATAGCAATCAACATGAATCAAATAGGAACATTGTTAACAAATTTGACAGACACAACCACACATTTATTGTAACAGAGACCCAAGTCCCACTTGAAACTCCCAGACCGTCTGAAAGGCTTATGGTCATGTTACATATCCATAATTGTGATTGTGGTGAATATCAGACTAAACATTTACGGTGTTCTCATTAATGAATGCATGTAAATTTTTTAATGTTGATACCATGAACTATACGTCGCTGCTATTTACTTTACATAATATATTGCATGTCTTCGATATCTCTTTTGGTTTATTGGAGTCCTGATCTAAGGAAAAGGAGGAGGACAAGGGATCATTCGATTTCAATTCGCATTCCCATTAAAATGGACGAAGGAATTAAACGGGATATCAGGAAAAAAAATGTGAAATTTTTCGACAAGACTATAATATCAAACATTGTCCAAACATACTTTCATTTTCAATTTTTCCTTAAACAAATATTAGTATTAATGTATTTTATTTATGATTTATTTTGATATAGATAAATTATTAAAACAAAAATATTATAGTTTTTAAAATTAAATAACATAAAAAATTTAATAAAATAACATTTAAAAAAAATCGAAGTCGGATTGGCTCAATCCGATCTCTTAACTAAATTGAATACTAGTACAGATTGTGATTCGGAGAGAGAAGTAAAAAAAATCAACTAAGAGTTAAGAGAGAGAAAGAGAGACATAGTTAGAGAGAGAACAGAGACACCGTTCGGTGCTCCGCTGAATACGGTTGTGATCCCAGCGCTCCGGTGAGTGACTACTTTCGATCTTCTTTCCATTTTCTTCAGCTTGATCTTCATATTCATATTCTGCCCTTTTTTTCAGTTTTGTAGCTGCTCCATTTTTTCCGCACCCCATTATAAATTTTAGTTTTTTCTTTTTAAATTTTTAATCTTTTTGGATTTTGTGAATATCCATTTAACTTTGATGATTTAGTTGCAATGATTTCGACCCACCGGGTACTATTAAGGGAAGATGGAGGCTTTAGAATTTTTGTTGGGTTGAGGAGTTATTTACTATTGAGCTACAAAATCCAATATTTATGTCAGAATCTATGAGGATAGTTCTGAATAGAGTACCTGTTGTATAGACAATATTAAATAGTATTGTGTTTGATTTTGTATATACTGTATGGGAAACATTGGCCCTTATTTTTAGAAATTAACGGTATATGTAGTAGTTTTGGAATTTCCTTTATTTAAGAGCAATTGGTCTTCTAATCAAATTATCAAAAAAAAAAATTTTGGACAGTTTATTTAATGCTCATGTGTGTTACTTTGCACAAAAAGCTTTTGACTTGCTTCATTTGATGGGTGGGGTGGTGTGCGCTAGCAAGTTTGCTAATGGGTTTTGCTACCTTGTCGGATTGATTTAATGATTCTGCTATTTTTGTGGCTGTGCCCAATTTGCCATGCTTAGTTGCAAATTTATAGTTACAGTGGATCACTTATAAGCCAGACAGATTTTCTTTGAGGAAGCATTAAGTCCTATGCTTTTGATTAGGATGTTAGGATATGTGTCTCTACATTTCTCACCCTTGCAGTGTGGATACCAACGAGGAGAACCAAAACTAGGTGAAATAAAATGATAAGAAACTTGTGTAGTATCAGAGTCTCACTTCCTAAAGATTGACTTGTGTTGTCCTTGTAAACTTTGATTGCTTTCTCCTGTGTTTTTTAATTTTTACATCACATGATTACACTTGAATGAGGATGATGGCATGTTATGATTTTCCAAAGCATTTATTACCAGTTCATCTTAGTGTAAGCAGCACTGCGTTTTGTTGACTTGATAATTTTAATGAAGTTTTCAGCCAATGTTTTCTCTGTCTCACTTGTGCCTTGTAAACCAAATTTCCTGATTATATGTTAAGGGTTTGAACTGATTTACTGAATCTCTGTACTGTATAGTTTGTACTACAATGTATAAGTGATCTTAGTTGTGGGTTTTTGAATTAGAGGAGATATTTGTTTGCTGTACTGTTCATAAAGATCTTTCCTTTTGTTGAGGTGTGGGGTTTTGTCGCCTTATACATTTGAAGATCATTTATGCCTCTTGAAATGGGTCAACAGGGAGTTGTCTTTGGTTTTCCTAGCTCTACTTTATATCTTTTGTGCACAACCTTTTAATGACGTTTGATAGTGATGCTTTGCATGTATGACAACATTGGTAATTGGTTCGAATTCCCCTTCTAAAGAAACAATCTTGTTTTGATTGCTAGAGTCTGATGTTTTCACTCTGAAGTCTGAAG
Source organism: Glycine tomentella (assembly GCA_007407185.1). Classification (NCBI taxonomy): domain Eukaryota; kingdom Viridiplantae; phylum Streptophyta; class Magnoliopsida; order Fabales; family Fabaceae; genus Glycine; species Glycine tomentella. The sequence continues at coordinate 828,366 of PYAF01003870.1, forward strand.
AGTTTTATGTATTGTGGAACTTATAAATGTGGTATTTTGCACAACTAAGATTTTTCTTCTAACATGGCCTATTGTTGCAGCTGCAGTTTTACACTCAAAAGGACCTCAATGTCTAACATAGAGGAGAACAAAGATCTAGGACAGATGTACGTGGATGCATCTGATAAGTCAGCTAATATGCCATCATCCCAAAAGCAGGTGGTGTTGAGATCTGCCTTTTTGCATACTTAAATTTAAATTTAAATTTGGCTTTGGATGAGATAATCACTTTAGTAAGGGTGTGGTAAGTTTGTTGTCATTTGAAGTGGAGGTTACAGGTTCAAATCCTGGGAGTAGCCTTTCCACATGTACGATAAGGCTATGGATATGTACATCCGTCCTCCCGAGACCCTCTCAGGTGGAAGCCTCACGTACTAGGCTGCCCTTACGAGATTCATAATCTCTTTCCTATGAGGTTGTTTTACTGCCAAAAGAATTTCTTATTTTGTGACTTACAAGTTTATGAACCTCGTAGGAGGAGGCTGTAAAAAAAAAGTACGGAGGAATGCTGCCCAAAAAGCCGCCACTCATATCTAAGGTGCGTGCATGTGCATATTTCTGTGTAAATTTGTTTGTCACTTACCTTACGAAATCATTTGATTTTTCGTTTAAAATTCAACTTTATGCTAGGACCATGAGCGTGCTTACTTTGATTCTGCGGATTGGGCACTTGGAAAGGTACTTCTGCAAACCACATCTCTGTAATGGTTGCTTATGTTGAATTTTCTGACATTTTTCTGTGCTCTCACATGAAACAGCAAGGCGGAGAGAAGCCTAAGGGACCACTTGAAGCTCTTCGGCCTAAATTACAGGTATATAACCAATATTCTCTTACCTGATCTAGATATAGTGACACTGCTTTCTATGGCTAGTTAGTAGTTGTTCTTCTTATGTTTGAATTGCGTGTTACCTGAGGGTCTTAGACTGTTTCTTGAAAATGTTATATATATCATTTGCTGCTTTAATACAGAGAGAAAATAATTGGTTGTCTCAAGAAAATTAAACTCTTTGGACCAGCACTTGCTATATAAGGGCTTTGTTCATTTTAACTGTTTTGCATTACAATTAAAATAGATAGGTAATAAATTTTAACATCAACATCAACAACATCTTTAACTCAAGCTAATTGGGGTCGGTGGTAGATGAACCCAATGATAAATACGAGGAGGTTGAAAAGAAAAAAACAAAAGGGAAATAAGATAAAAGAAAGGAAGGGAGAAAGGAGGGGGGAGATGAAGAGAAAAATGACTAAAAATGAACCATCTGAAACATAGAGATAACAAGTCTATCCTTCCACCAAGTTTATAGTTTTTCTCTATTCCGTCCTAAGACACCGTTCGCCAATCTATATTTCACTCCATTAAATCTTTTTTAACTACCTTTCTCCAGATAAGTTTTGATTTACTTCTAACTCTCTTTGCGTCGAACTCTTGGTAACAAACTTTTGTTTTTACGGGAACATCCAGGAATCGTCTCATTACATGTCCAAACCACCTTAATCTACGTTCTTTCATCTTTTCACTCACCGATACTACTGTTACCTTTCGTCGAATATCTCCATTTCTTATCTTATCCATCTTTGTATAACCACACATTCATCTTAACATTCTAATTTTTACTACTCCTATTTTATATTCATGTTATCTATGTGTTGGTCAACATTTAACTCCATATAACATTGCAGGTCTTACAGTTCTATAGAATTCTCCTTTTAACTTAAGAGGAATTTTGCGGTCATACAACAATCCAGATGTACTTCGTCATTTTATCTATCCTGCTCTAATTCTATGATTTAAATCCTCATCAATTTCTCCAACTTTTTGCAAAATTTATCCTAGGTATCTAAAAACATCTTTCTTGGGTACCTCTTGTCTAAGTAGATGTACGGGGTCTTGATCACCATCTGTTATCAGTGAAAACACATATTTCATATACTCATTCTTGCTTCGGCTTAATGTGAATTCTTTAGACTCCAAAATGCTTCTCCACAATTCAAGTTTCCTATTTTGATCTCATTAGTAAGCACAATATCATCTACAAATAGTATATACCACGACATTTCTTCTTGAATATCTTTTGGTAGTTCATTCATCACTAAGGTAAAGAGATAAAGACTAAAAATCAAACTTTGATGTACACCTACTGTGATAGAAAAATTAATTGATGTTCCATTACAAACTTTCACACGTGGTAGTCCCATCATACATATCATTGATTGCATTTACATACTTTAATGATATTTTTTTCTTCTTTTCTCCTTCTTGAAATTTTAGAGGTTTTCTTCTTTTATCAGCATAATGTTTTTGTCTATTTTGAGTTATCACTAATTTTTTTCTAATCTTCTTGATTTGCTCTGTGGTTTGAGTTACCAAGTCTGGACCCAAAAGACTTACTTCCCATATTCATACCAACATAAAGGAGATTGACATTTCCTACCATACAGAGCTTCAAATGGAGTCATTCCTATACTTGTATGATAACTATTATTATAGGCAAACTCTGCTAATAGCAAATATTTCTCCCAAGAACCTTGTTGGTCTATCGCACAAGCTCTCAACATGTCTTCTAGGGTTTGTATGGTTCTTTCAGTTTGTCCATCTGTTTGAGGATGATAAGCAGTACTTAAACATAACTTGGTCCCAAATGCTTTTTGTAATGCTTCCCAAAATCGAAAAGTAAAGCGGGAGTCTCTATCAGAAATCAAGGTGGAAGATACACCATGTAATCTAACTATTTCTTGTATATACAAGTGAGTTAATCTTTCCAATGAATAAGAAATCCTAATGGGTATAAAATGAGCTGACTTGGTGAGTCTATCTACAATGACCCAGATTGAGTCGTGTTTAGAAACAGTTCTAAGTAATCCTACCACAAAATCCATCGATATACTCTCTCCATCGATATACTCTCCCATTTCCATTGAGGAATTTCTAAATGTTGTAAGGTGCCAAAAGGTTTTTGATGTTCTATTTTTACTTTTTGACATATTAAGCATCTTCCTATAAATTCTGTTATATCCTTTTTCATGTTAGGCCACCAAAACATTTTTCTTAAATCTTGACTCATCTTAGTAATTCCAGGATGCATTGCGAAATTACTTTTGTGGGCTTCACTCAAAATTTTCTCTCTTAATCCATCACTTTTGGGTACACATATCCTCTTTTGATAAGTCCACAATCCATCATTATTTACTTCAAAATCCTGCAATTTTCCTTCTTGGACTTGTGTTAATATTTGTTGAAATTCCAAATCTCTTTGTTGTCCTAGCCTAACGTATTCTTTGAAATCACTAGTAATTTGTATCTGACTCAAAATGATACTTTTAGAATTGATAGAAAATCCTAAATTAAGATTCTGAAAATTTTCTATTAATTTCATTTTCTTGATCATCATCCTAGATACATGCAGAGATTTTCTACTTAATGCATCAGCTACTACATTTGTCTTTCCTGGATGATATTTTAACTCAAAATCATAATTCTTAAGAAATTCAACCCATCTTCTCTGTCTCATGTTCAACTCTTTTTGGTCAAAAAGGTACTTAAGATTCTTATGATCTGAAAAGACTTGAAATCTTACCCCATATAAATAACGTCTCCAGATTTTTAAGGCAAAAACTACCGCTGCTAATTCTAAATCATGGGTTGGATAATTGACTTCATTGGGTCTTAACTATCTAGATGCATATGCTACTACATTCCCATTTTGCATCAACACACAACCTAAACCTTTATTTGAAGCGTCACAATACATTTCAAATGCACCATGAGGATCTGGCAATACTAACACTGGAGTACTAGTCAATCTTTTTCTTAATTCTAGAAAACTTTTCTCACATTCTGGTGACCATACAAAAGGCACATTTTTCCTAGTCAAGCTATTCAGAGGTAAAGCTATTTGTGAAAATCCTTTAATAAACCTCCAATAGTAACCAGTTAGTCCTAGAAAACTCCTAATCTCAGTTACTGTGGTTGGTCTTTCCCAATTCATGACTGTTTCAATTTTACTAGGATTCACTACAATTCCTTCTTTAGAAACAATATGATCCAAAAATTTCACTTCCTTGGTCCAAAATTTACACTTAGATAATTAGCATACAACTTTTTTTCTCTAAGTGTCTGCAATACTATTCTAAGATGTTCCTCATTTTCTTTTCCTGACTTTGAATAAACCAATATATCATCTATAAAGACTACGACAAACTTATCTAGATAGGGCCTAAATATTCTATTCATGTAATCCATAAAGACTGCTGGAGTATTAGTTAATCCAAAAGACATTATTACATACTCATAATGCCCATATCTAGTTCTAAATGCAGTCTTAGGAATATCCTCATTCTTAACTCTAATCTGATGGTATCCTGATCTAAGATCAATCTTTGAAAATACTACTGCTCTCATCAGTCCTAGGTAATGGATACTTATTCTTAATGGTAATTTTATTAAGCTTCCTATAATCTACACAAAGTCTCATTCCCCCATCTTTCTTTTTCACTAACAAAACTGGAGCTCCCCAGGGTGAAACGCTAGGTTTGATAAATTGTTTTTCCAACAACTCATCTAATTGTTTTTTCAATTCTTCTAGTTCTAGAGGGGACATCCTATAAGGTGTCATGGATATTGGTCCAGATCCTGGAATTAGGTCAATAGAGAATTCTATTTCCCTTTCTGGAGGTATCCCTGGTATTTCATCCGGAAATACATCTGGGTATTCTCTTACTACAGGTATTTTAGAGAGTTCATCAGTTGACTCAGTTACATTAGCTGATAAAAGAACATACTCTTGAATTTCACTGTTACTAGAACAGGAGATAATGGAGCTCAAATACAAACACTGGGTTTGACTGTTTCCTGAGATTTCAGAAGGTAAAACAATGATTTTATTTGAATAGTCCAACAATACATGGTTAGCTGCAAGCCAATCCATACCCAAAATTACACCAAATCCAGTTAAAGGAAGACAAATCAAATTTACAGAAAATTTTTTTTGATCAATTTGAAAATCACAATTAAGACAGATTTGACTAATAGTAATAGGTTTATTTGTAGGTGTAGAAACTAAGAGATCATAAGGTAATTGAGATAAAGGTAACTCTAATTGTACTGCAGTGTCAAAAGAAATAAAAGAGTAAGTAGCACCTGAATCATATAATACAGTTAAAATTTTATCTTTTATTCTGCACTTACCCTCGATGAGATTTTCAGATTGAGATGCTTCTGCAGCGTTCATAGTAAAAACTCTTCCATTTGATTGTGAACGTATGTTGGTTAATGATTTTTCATTCCTGCAACTGCTAGCATAGTGTCCCATCTTTACACATCTGTAACATCGAATATTCCTGCGACATTGTTGGGCTAGATGTCCAATCTTTCCACACTGGGAACAAGTGGGTTGAGCTATAGGACATGGCTTATCTCCATGTTTCTGGTGACATTTCTCACATTCTTTGTCTGCATTTTTCCTTGTTAGAAATTTCTTTGGCTGGAATTTATTCTTAAATTTAAAAGGTTGAGGTCCTAAGGGCTTCCTAAAATTATTCTGGGATTCTCTTTTCTCAGCAGACCTCCTTTTATATTCTTCTATTATTCTACACTTATTTATTAAAGTACCAAACTCCCTAATTTCTAAGGGTCCAACTACTTCTAATAGATCTTCTCTGAATCCTCCTTCAAATTTCATACATTTCCAGTGCTCATCAGGGTTCTGCTGATAGATGGTTGAAAACTTAATTAACTCTTCAAACTTAACAATATACTCAGTCACACTACTTCTTCCCTGTTCAAGTCTAAGAAATTCAAGTTTCTTAACATTCCTTACTGATACAGGAAAGTACTTCTCATAAAATGCTGTTTTGAATACCTCCCAGGTAATCTCAACTCCATTACTTATCAGAATTTGCTTGTGACTATTCCACCAATACTCAGCATTAGATTGTAACATGTATGTAGCATAGGTTACTTTTTGTTGGTCAAAACAATCTAACACAGTAAATAGCTTTTCTATTTCCTTGACCCATTCTTCAGCCACATATGGATTAAAGGCTCCTTTAAAAAGTGGAGGGTTAGATTTTCTAAATTCAACAAACTTATGATATTCTGTATCAGTTTCCTGTCTCCCATGGTTTATTTGACTATAACTATTATGATTATTGTTATTATTATTATTTTGGCTTAATTGCATCATCATTTGGGTAGCTGCAGCTGCTTGCTGACTTGCTGCGGTTGTCTGCTCTTGCATAACTACTAGCATAGAATGAAGAATATTTGTTTCTTCTTCATTACCACTAGTTTGTGTTGGTGTTGTTTCACTTGGACTTCGCGAAGCCATGAATTCCTACTCACTTCACAAAGATATTGAGGTGATCAAGCTCAATATAAAGTAAAGTGCGTTAGAATTCAATAAATAATAACACACAAACAATCATAATCAAACAGACAATCAAAGCACACAAAAATAATTTTATTTATTTATTTAATTAATTAATTATTTGATTATTTATTTTATTTTTATTTTATTCTTTTGTCTTTCAATTAAAAATAGAAATTGAGTTAGAAACAAAAGAAATTAAAATCAAAAGGAATTAGATATATACATACATCACATTACATGCCCTTTCTATTTTACATCATCATATTCATACTAGCTCTATTTTACATTCCAACATCATAGTGCTTCAAACATTTTTATTTATTTACAAAGTTCACAACCCCTCATTTAAACATAGTCTCCGGTACTATCCTCTTCACTGAGTACGGTTATGGCATCTGTGACCGGATTCGGATACATAGGAGTAAATTGAAAGAACGGATCGACTGGATTAAAATCTTCGCTAAACATAGAGATTGGAAAATGGGCGCCGAAGTAAATATGAGCACGCAGAACAGGCTGCATAGTTACTACATAACAGTTTCTGACTTCATCCGCATACCATGCAATATCCAGTACGTCAAGAAATAGTATGATTGAAGCCATCTAAAATAAAACATTAAATAAATCTAGTGAGAAATAAATTTCTCAGTAGGAAAATCTAAACCATCAAGCATGTTAGAAAGGTTAGTAATTAAATCAGCATATTTGAATAAATACATAAAATGCTTCAATGATGGAATGAATGCATGAAATGAAATGGTCACAGGTGCACATGGCCTCTACATATGTACAGTATGTAGGAATGTTGTGGCCGTCTTACGCTAATCATGAACTTCCATGTATTAGCACCTGATCTCTTGTAATATCATAGGTCCGGTCTACAATATTTGAAACTCGAGTCATTCTTAAAATCATAGGTCCGATCTTGAAATCCGGATCAATCTCATTCATACAAAAATTCATAATATAGGAAAGATATTATTCTTCTTCCATAAAGCAAGATAGTTAACATTCATAGTAAAATTGTACCAACTAAAATAAATTTAATATTTACGAACTGCCGATCTTATACCAATGCTTTGATATACATGGATTAATACATACATATATATATATATATACACACACACACATATATATATATATATATATATAGTCAAGATCGGGTTGGTGAAATAATTAGAAATGATTTCCTCATGTATAATTATCATAGAAATATATTAAACACTGTCCTCATAATAATTATAACCTATTAGGTTACTTGCAGTTTAGTTAATACATACATATATATATATATATATATATATATATATGAAACCGGTATGACCTGCATGTTAGGAACACAATTGATATGTGGAAATCCGGCATGGTCTTGATTAGATAAAGATGCCTATATCTATATCTATCTATCTATATATATATATATATATAAGAATGAAACCGGGATAGGTGCAAGCCGAGGTAAGTATAAGGAAAGAGCATAATTCCGGTAATGCAAGTGTGCCGAGGTGGGTATAAATGAGTATCATCAGACAGTGCCGAGGTGCTTTGGGGTATAGTAGGGGTTGTAGTTTAAGAAGGATCGAGATGCCGTGGTAGATAAGTGAGCATAAGTCGACAAGTTAGAAGTTCCGAGGTAGTTGCAACCCCGGTGGTGCGGTATGGGGTATGGCCGAGCTTGCCAAGTTGTGTATGCCTAGTAAGTGAAGTTCACCGGAAACGAAGTGGATGTATGATAAGGGCGTAGGACTCGGTAAGTGCAGAGGTTTAAAGATGCAAGTGTGTAAATGAAGTGAGTGGAATCCGGCAAGTGTGTAGGTGGCTGAGGTAGTTATGGCCGGACTTGCCGAGTTATGTATGCATAGTACGTGAAGTTCGCCGGAAAATGCAGAAGAGCCGAAGTGCAGTGATGATAAGGAAGATGCCGAGATGTGAGTAATGTAAAGGAGTAAGCACGAATCCCGAGTTTCATACGTACATAGCCTTGTTCTATTATTCAAATATTCAAGTTTCGTATACCATCCTATTATTATAAAGTTACGTACGGATCATTTATGCTTTTAAAAGTGGGCCTAATTTTGACACTGTAGAGGCGGAGGTCTTGTAGACCGTCACTACCATCCTAATATTATATTTATGTATTCCTTTAGTTTAAAAGAAGTGAAGGTAACAGCACTTACGTGAGTTTTATAATTAGCCTTTTCTATTATCCTAATATTTAAGTTTCAAATTTACTTCCTAGTATTGTTTATGCTATTCTCCCTTTAAATCCCAAAAAGTATTATTAACAATATTTATAAACTATTAAATTTTTTTTTTAAAATTCACGTATATTCAATTTCCTTATATATATTTTATGTCCCTGCACCACCTTGCTAACAATCACCGTATCGTAATTATGAATTAACACTTTAAAACTTAAATTTTTAAATAAACTAAAGGCTAAATAAATACAGAAATTATACTTAATTAAGTTCTAATTTAAAGATTGAAGCCTAGTCTACCTTTGACAAATTTGATGGAATTGCCGGAATAGTTTTACGTGAAAGAAAGAAAAGTGGTAGAAAGATTTGTGAAGAGTAAAAGGGGAGAGTTTGTTGTGCAGAAAGTTTTCTGATTTGCTGGGGTATTTATACAAATTCATTTGGTTGGATTTTAAAGGAGTTAATTGAATTATAACCGGGTAGGATTTAGTTTAGTTACCATGTGACTAATTTTTGGAAGATTTTTATCTAAACTAATCATTACAAATATTCTTCTGATTAATGTATGCTATTAAGTGGAAGCTGCTGAAGGCTTAAGTTTTGATTGCTTGTTCTCCTAATGCCATGTGGATAGTTAAGAAGATTTTTCTAGTGATTTGGTCTACAAATTTGGTCATCAGCTTCATGAATTATCCTAAAAAATTTACGTTACTAAAAGTTTAGAAATGCACATATTTATTCCAGTTTAAATAATAATTTTTTTTACTTATTCTTTTTAAATTCTATTATTATAATTAAAATATATTTTTGAGAATATTATATATTCTATTATTATAATTTAATCATAAAAATATATTTTTGAGGATATTACATTTCTCATATTAAGTATTTTGTTGAACTGAATATCTAGAACTACCAGCTTATGTTGTGTAGTGACACACTCTCTAGGGTAGACCTTGCAATTGATACAAGATTTCTATCTTCTCTTCTAGCCATAAAGAAATCAATTTGACTACGATTTTGACCATTGTGATAAGTGATAAGATGAACTTCCTTTTTCGGAAAAAGGTGTTCGCTAGCATCAAATTGTAGGCTAGTGCAACGTTCAAGATATCTTCTCTAGTCTCATTTCTCGTCCCATAGCCAAAACATCCATGAATTCTATCAAAACCTCCATTGTTTTTACCAACATGATCATTTAGATCTCCTCCTAGGAAAATCTTCTCTCGCGATATCCCTCTCAACCTCCTCCAAGTCTTCCCAAAATTGGTTTTTATCATTTGATTGCAGTACAACTTGGGGTTCATACGCACTTAGGATATTTAAAATTAAATCACCCATTACAAGTTTAATCAGCATAATCCTTTTGCTTTTCCTTTTGATGTTAACGACTTTATCTCTGAAACTTTTATGATCATAATTTCAATACCATTTCGACTCTTGTTTATACCTGTATACCACAACTTGAAACCGGTGTCATTTACTTTTTTGGTCTTTTCTCCAACCTAGTTAGTTTCTTGCAAGCAAATAATATTCACTTTTCTTTTGGCAAAAACATTTGCTAACTCCCTCAGTTTATCCGTTAAAGTTCCTATATTCTAGCTTCCCAATTATATCCTTAACCCTTGGGCGGTGTTTGCCCGTCAAGCTCATCCATCTGCGTGTCGGGACCCTGACCTACTTGTCACCAAATCCGGGTTAAGACCTAGCGCTTTGCCTTGAGGCAAGGACCCTAGCTCATTTAGCATTGCATCCCGGGACCGATGTAGCGCCTTGCCTTGTGGCAAGGGCCCTAGTCCATTTTTTGCTACATCCGGGGCCAATGTAACGCGTCGCTATGAAAGATACGCCCTAATGAAATATCATAATGGCTCATCTCATTAAGATAGTTGTTTTTTAACGGCTGATTCGCATCACCTGACATCATTCCTCCTCCTTTATCCTGACTTGGGATAGATCATGCATGCAATTACACATAGGCTTGGGATTGGTAATAAATTTAGGATTACAAAATCCAGTGGATGATGCCTTAGTCACTGACTTCTTTACAATCATAAAGGTTGCTGCTCCATAGCCTCCCATGTCCCTTACCCGCCTTCTCTTTACCGGTTGTTGAAAAGTGAAAGCATCAAATTTGTAATCATTCCTCCAATGATCTTGGGGTGTACGCGGGTAGATTTGGGTTGGGTTTGTCGAAACCAATGACTCAACCCAATCAAATTTGAACGGATTGGTTTGGGTCGACTTCCCAAGAAAAATATTTAAAACTCAATCCATTTTCAAATCCAATATTTTTTATATTTGTTACGTGTAGTCAAATAATGGAAGAAAAGATAAGGGAAAGAATTGCATTGTTGTTATCATCATCGCATAGGCTAACAGACTATGTTAAACATGGTAGAACCCAAAAACTAAAACTATTACATCATAGTTTGAAAAGTCCAATGTTCTCAAAAATAGTTTGAAACAAATTAAAAGCAAAATAGATATTTTACAACCAGCTGGAAGTTGAAACCCTAATTTTGTGAAAGTGACTGAATGAAATTGTGGGTACTAGGAAAAGAAAAGATGGTCTTACTCTTAATTACTAAATTTGATAATAATAGTAATTGATTTTTTTTAAAATTTTTTAAGTATATATATATATATATATATATATATATATATATATAATAGTTTGATACAAATTAATGGATCAATGGATCGAGATCGAGTCAACAGGTCTAGCTATTAAAACCCATGAATGGTTGGGTTGAGTTTGACTTGATCACAAAAAAATAACCAATCCAAATTGTTTGGGTTGATTTTGGCCAATTTGGGTTTGCGGGTGATCCGTATTTATGAACACCCCTACAATTTTCATAGCAGAACAAAATTAATGGCCTGTTTATTTAAGTAAAGGCCCGTGGGTTGTGTTAGGCCCTAGACAACCAACGTTTAAAACTCGTCAATATACCAGACATGAATCACTCACCCTAGTGTGATAAAAAAAATTGTTCTGTTAAATCTAATTGCACCTGCTGTTTTCATGGAATGTGCATGACAAATTTCTGCGTGGTTTTGCTTTTCAGCCGACGCGGCAGCAAACACGTTACCGGAAATCTCCATATGCTCCTTCAGGAGAAGGTATGTTTGATTTTGATGGCTTGCCATGTTCAGTTAAGATGGCTGAACTTATAATATTTCTCTTAGCATCTTCAAAATTAACTAACTAACTAAATTGTCATGTGTCGTTGTCCTTATCATAGAAGGGGGAAGTGTTTCAGCCGAGGATGCGCCTTTGAACGAGTAAGCAGCAGTCAGTCTTTTGATGATGTGCTGACAATGGTTCTCATTCCTGCCCTGAGTGGGTAGATATCACTTTTTGTTGTTTTCAACAATAAAGGAAGCTTATCGTGTATTCATATTAGCACAAGACAAATGATTTGATCTGCACCTACGCAATAGACATTTACTTGGGATTATGATTTGTGTTACTCTCTTCTCTCCCAAACTACACTTGTCTCTCTTTTTATTTTATTTTTAGAAAGGCAGTACAACTGTACAAGATAAAAAGAGTAAAAGATTTAACTGTAAATTTGGTTTACACTTGACACTATTTTTAGTTTTAGTCTCTACATGAAAAAACTGTTACATGTTTGTGTTACCTTTCAACGGCCTCTAACCTACGTTTCCAAAAGATCTCCCTCGTAACTTATGCATTGGACATGCATTGGAATAATCGCTACTGCAGTTTCAACGGTAAAACAAACATGTACGGTCACTCCATCCTTCTTTCCTTCTCAAGGAAATGGAGTGTCAGCAACGCAAAGTTGCATCTTCACCTCCAAACATGGTGATACGTGTTAGATGTCTCCACAGTAATACAAGGTCAAATCTTTAATAGTATAACGATTTTAGACGGTTAGGAGGTTACTTGAGAACTTTTTCGTGTAGGGATTGGAGTGATTATTATTTTGTGAGTAGAAATTAGACTGAAAATGAGCATTATGGACTAGATATTTCCTTGAGCAAAAAATTAGTGTGCAGGCAACTTTTTAATTAGCTGTGCAAATTTCTTTCCTACACAATGGGTGTAGCTCAACACACCTGGGTTTGGGGGAGAAGGACCTGGAGTCTGATATTTGAAGAATACATTAGAAGAAATGGACAAGAAACTTTAAATGTCTCAGATTATGTATATCAAACTGAAAATTATTTGACATGATTTAGCATCTTGTGGAAAAGTGTCATGATCCATTTGAGTCTTTGTTTTGCATTTTCAATAGTTAAATATTTTTTATACCAAAAAAATGTTAATAAAAAGATGATATAGTAGATTTTTTTTTTGGTTAAATATTATCTTTTAAATTAATATAAAATGTTTTTTTTTATACAATTTATTTATCCACACTCTTTCATTCATTCGAACAAGAGAAATTCATCCTTTCTTACTCTAATCCATTCAAGCAATACATTTTCATCTTTCGACTTTTTTTTTCTCTCTCTATTTTACATCTACTCAAAACAGAGAATTTTCGCCGGTCAAAAGTAACGAGCAATCACCTAGCACTAACAGTGCAGCACTTTTTCACTGCGTGGAGACCATTAGACCAAGATGTTGTTGACTCAGTTCTATTTTAGCATGATTCTCCATCATTTCACAAATCACACACTGCTTAACATCTCGCAAACAGAATTTAACTATGGGAAGCATGACATTATTTCATTATGAAGATTTTAGCTAATTTAAAAATATTTGACATGATTTAGCATCTTCAATTAAATTACAGATTTGAAGCTAGTAATTTGGATACTTTGGTCTATTGATCTATATTTATAATGTCTAATGAGGTCTTCTATTGCTGCTGCACATAATTTTATGCTAACCATTAAAAAAAAAGTATTAGCTAGCATCAACAAGATATTCAAACCATGGTACAGATCGAAAGACGTGAAAGGCATCAGGCTCCAAAATAGAACACAAATTCCTACGGGCCATGTTAGGCAACATTGCAAATCTACAATATTACATTGTAAGTTGCAGCAATAAGGTTACTTCATCACTAGCTAACATTTCTCTATTATCCAATATCAATTTTCTACAGTTCAAAGAGGCTTTTCAAGAAATGAGCCAATGATATTTTTATTAAACTAACAATACAATCCAAAATCCAATATAATAACAGCAAAAATTATATCATCAAAACTGACTTTCGAAAAAAATAAGAATGGACAGACATCTGATTGTTAAAAACATAACTCGATGTAGGAATTCATTCTCAGAAACAGCTCAACAAAACATTTGACAACTTCCCACAGGTCTCAGTTTCTTCCATGGTTTCTTACATAGGAGTTGCGTGCTAACAATTTCTGGCTGGAAGTGAACCGATCACCCTGCAAGAAGCATATATGTCAAGAGCTGGAATCTAGCATGCTGCACCATTAAATTGCAAGCCTTATTACAGAATCAAAATGGTTTTCTTTATGGAAAAATTGGGAGCCCTTTATCAGAAGAAACTGCAATCTTGTATTGTACATAAAAAAACCTTAAATTCCAAGCCAACAAATAAATATAGTCGAAAAAGCTCTCAAAGTTGGCACCACTTGAATATGTCACTGATTTTACAGTGAGCTGCTTAGTGCTTGCACTGTAAATTAAAAATTTCCACATCCAACATATAGAAAACATCTTAAATAAGTTGAATAATTCAATTGCAAACTCTTTTTGCATCATATCTAGTGGCTTTTGAAAATAAAAGTACGATGAAATTCAAATCTATAATAGACAACAGAAGAAACCACAATCTTATGTCTTAAAAAGGCCCAAGAGGTCGCAGCAAAATAAATAGTAAATAAATTTCTAAAATATAAATATAAATAATAAATAACATTATATATTTAAGCACTGTCAAAGGTGGCACCACCTAATACATATGACATTTTACAGAGAGAGGGTTGACATTAGAAAAAGTCACACCAAGACATGCCTATGGTTGGAGACCTTGCTCGGCATTAAATCCAAAACTTAAATGTTTAGCCAATTACTTCTCTCGGCTCTACCTCATGACATGAGTTCTCAAAATTCTCGGAAGTTCACAACTCACCACTGAGAAGCAAAGAACACTGCTTATATCTGTAAGACTATAGTGGCCAATAGCAGATAGCAGTGTGGAGTAGCCACCAAAAACACTGTAGCAGGTTGACTGCTATTCTAAATTCTATATATATACACACACACACATATTATGCTGTATATCTGTCTGTATTCTATAATATATAATTATGTATTAATATTTTCATATATATTTTCATATGTCTCTATATAGTGATTAGATTACTAATAAGATCAATGAGAGTATGAGAGAGAAACAGTGGGGGAGTGAGCGAGAGATATCAGGAGAGGCAGTACGACAACTATCACGCTGGGAAAAGGTACAATCAACACTATGCGGTGGCGATGGCGGCACGGCGAAGGGTAACGACGCAAAATAATTGGAGGAATGCTGTAGACGTAACCTCCTTTTATTTCACTCGTTTTCCAGATGATATGGGGGGAAAGGAACAGTGGTTTGAGTTTAAGAAGTCGGGGGATGTCAGGGAAATTTTCATCGCAAAGAATAGAAACAGAAATGGCAGAAGATTTGGTTTTGTTCGTTTCAAAGGTGTAGAAGACAATTTGAAATTGGAGTGGCAGTTGGATAATCTGATTATAGGCAGCCTAAAACTGCATGCAAACATTCCAAAGCACGAAAGGGATGAGAAAATCGCAGAGAACAATAACAAGAAGCTGCTGTCCAGGAACAGGACACTAGGTGTTAAGTTTGATATGCAAAAAGTTTTACTGATGAGAGAGTGTTAGTGAGCGAAACACTGGGTGGGTGAGAGTTAGAAACAGAATCAGGTACAGAGAGAATAACCCTGCGTTCAGGTCTGGACAGCAGCCTGCTTATGTAGTGGAACAACAACAACGAGGTGGCAGAGGGAGGAGTAACTGGAGGGATGCAAAAGATGTTTCATCTTTCTATTTTACTCATTTCCCTGAAGATATTGGGGAAAAGGGATTGTGGCTAGAGTTCAAAAGGTGGGGTGACGTCAGGGAGGTCTATATTGCAAAAAACAGGAACAAGAATGGCCGAAGGTATTGTTTTGCTCGCTTTAAAGCGGTTGGAGACATTGGGCTACTGGAGCGTCAGCTGGATAGCCTGGTTATTGGGGGCTTGAAATTACACGCAAATCTCCCCACACATCGTAGGTTAGGACAGAGGACAATAACAGCTGATGTGGGGAACCAAAACGAGCAGAGGATGGCTGGAGTGAAGTTTAAAGGAAAAGAACAAGTTGATGAATGGCAGAGAACTGCGCATATGAAGACTAAACTCTTCTTCAACATGGTCCTTTCCATCATACTCAACCTCAAAGAGTTTCATATGCGTGTGCGGTCAATATGAACAATCAGGCCCCCTGTAAAGAGATGGTCTCAAGCGCAGATGCAGATGACGGCTTCTCACTCGACTATTCAAATAGTTGTCCCAATGGAGAAAAGAAAATGGTTCAATGATGCTTGGGTTGGTCGTTTAAAGAAGCTGATGGCGTTTGACAGACTAGAGGAAGAGCTCCTGTGGGACGGGGGAGAGGACATCAAGCCCAAATACTTGGGTAATGACATGGTGATCCTTTCGGGGCTTAGTGATGCAAAAGCAGAGGAGTTATGCAAAGGAACATTTCAAGGCAACCTGTCTATGTTCCACTCTCTGGAAAAGTGGAGCCCATTGCTGAGGGTGGCATATAAGTGTGGGTACAGTGCTGGGGTATTCCACTCCATGCCTGGGACTTGGAGACTATCAGCATACTTGTGGCAGCGGTGGGTGAAGTGGTAGATGTGGATGACAACACAGATGACCTCCATCGCCTGGATAGAGCACGGGTCCTCATCAAAACACCGCGGCCCCCTCTGATCAACCATAAGGTGACGGCATCGATCAATGGTGTCGAATATAGCATAGCTATCGTCGAGGAGACAGGATATAGCACTTGTAGGTGCAGATATGGTTTCGATGGTTCTTCCTCAGACGTGATAACGTCTGATGATAGTAGCTCAGACGTAAGCGTTTCATCAGAGGAGGTTACGACGGTGGCGGAAACACCGACGACAGCAGCGGCGATGGACGGGATGAGTGACGAAAACCACGAAAAGGTGGAAGATCACCATGCGACCAGCGGTCTTTGCCCCATGCAAGAACCGCTGGGTAATAGCTGTGCGCAGAAGCCCGTGTTAACGTGTGGTGGAAAGCAAACAGTGGAACGGCCTTGGCAGGATCTAGATCGTAGAGATGCAGACTTGGAAGTACAAAAGCTAGGTGTGGCAGCGGGTAAAGAAAACGCTGGTTATACTATTTGGGAGAAAGGGGAAAGCTCTGTACAAGCTTTATGTGAGATGGAGGATGGTAGCAGTAATAGCATAGATAGCGGAAAAGGAGGGGACCTTTTTCAGTCAACGATATCTGTAGCAAATGAGTTGGTGATAAAAGCTGGGTCAGTGAGTCAGGATGTGGGCAGGGTATATCCGAGACCCATACTTTGTGGGGAAGGGTCAGGAGATACAGTAGGGTTGGTGGGCTTTAAACATATTGGGCCTGACCCAAAACTGAAAGTTTACTTTAGAAATAAATGGTGTAAAAACAAGGTAGCAATTACAAACACTCCTATGTCAAACTCTGGGCTAGGCCCGCAACAATCTATAGACAAGGAGATCCAGATTGATGCATCTGATTACGAAACATCCCCTGCAATGGTGGGCAGCAGTGGACTGAAGGAACTAGTGGATGGGGGAGGAAGACCAACTAAAATCCTCTTTGCTGGCAAGGAAGCAAATAGCCCTATGAATGCTGTATGGGATAAACAACCTGAAAGGGACTGGGCTTTGGCAACTATGCTGGGTACAAGTTTCAGTAACCAGGATGATATGATTAAGATGATGGCTGATTTGGAAGAAAGAGATAGAAATGAGGTCCTTATGAGGGAATTAGTGATGTTTTGTGATGAAGATCTTATCATATAATGTAAGGGATCTGGGGAGGGGAATAAAGTGGGCATCTATTAGGAAAATGGTCCACAAAGAGAGGATGGATATGTTATGTTTACAAGAAACAAAAAGAGAAACAATAGACAGAATGGTTTGCCAAGCAATTTGGGGTGATGGTTATGTTAGCTGGGAATTTCAACCAGCTGATAATAGTGCTGGAGGACTATTGTGTGTATGGAGTGGGGATGCTTTTAAAATTGAGAAGAAGGTAGTGGGAAAGGGGTTCGTATACCTGGAAGGGATATGGGTTGCAGCTGATGTCAGAGTTTCTATTGTGAATATTTACTCACCATGTGAGTCAGCTGCGAAAAGAATTTTTTGGGAGGATATCAGCCAACTGCGACGTGGAAATTTAGGGGGTCTATGGTGTGTCATAGGAGACTTCAATAATATCAGAAAGCAATCGGAAAGAATGGGTATCTGCCACAGAAATTCAGATGCTGGATTAATAAGAGAGTTCAATGAATGGATTGCAGAATTAGAGGTTGAAGAAGCGCCCAGCATTGGGAGAAAATTCACTTGGTATCAACCTAATGGGACTGCAAAAAGTAGGCTGGACAGAGCTTTAGTTTCTGCAGATTGGTTGGCTAAATGGCAACGCACAACTCAGCTTACTTTAGATCGCAATTTTTCAGATCATTGCCCTATTCTGCTGAGAGTATCTTCCGCTGATTGGGGCCCGAAACCTTTTAGGGTGCTGGACTGCTGGGTTGGTGATAAAACATTTAGAAAGGTGGTTACAGAAGGACGGATCTCAAGCATAATTCCTGGGTGGGGAGGGTATGTGCTAAAAGAAAAGGTCAAGAGAATGAAACAGATCCTTAAAGTATGGAATAAACAGCATTTTGGTGACTCCCAGAAGAGATTAGCAAATGCAGAAATGGAGATCAACAAGTTAGAAGTGGAAGGTGACACAAGACAGCTTGATGAGGCAGAAATAAAGAAGAGAAAACACCTGCAGGGAGAAGTATGGGAGGCAGCTCAGATCAGAAGAAAATCCCTTGGATCAGCTGGGATTCTGTGTGTCTATCGAAGGAGAGAGGGGGCTTGGGTGTAAGGATCTGCTGAAGTTTAATCAGGCACTGTTGGGGAGGTGGCGTTGGAATCTGTTTCACCACGCAAATGAGCTGTGGGCACAAATATTGGAATCAAAGTATGGAGGCTGAAGAAATTTGGATGAGCCAAGGAGGTCTGTCAAAGAATCTATATGGTGGAGGGATTTAAGTTCAGTAGGTAGTCTGAATGTTGAGGGGAGCTGGTTTACTAGAAAATTAAGATGGAAGGTGGGTTGTGGGTCCAAAGTGCTTTTTTGGGAAGATGGATGGCTAGAGGATAGGGTGCCTTTGATGGTGAAATGTCCCAGAATGTATCAGAACTCAAAACAACAGCAACACTACATTTAGCAGATGGGAACATTAGTTCAGGAAGGATGGGAATGGCAGTTTCGATGGCATCGGTTATTCATGGAGGGTGAAATAGAAGTGGCAATAAAATTTCTGGAGGAAATACAGCCGGTGCTTGGGGTACAAGGGCAGCTATCAGATTCTTGGTTATGGGAGGGAGCTACAAGTGGGATTTATACTGTGGAAAGTGCTTATAAGTTACTCAACAGGGACGATCTATGTCAAAACCAGGACGAAGTGTTCAAGGAACTATGGAAACCAAAAGTCCCTTCTAAAGCCTCATGCTTTGCATGGAGACTGCTGTGGGACAGACTGCCCACTAAGACTAATTTAAGAAGAAGAAACTTAGAAATCAGTGATATTAATTGCCCTTTTTGTAGAAATCATGCGGAAGATGCTTCTCACCTTTTTTTCAGGTGAGAGGATTCTGCCGCTGTGGTGGGAATCTATGTCCTGGGTGAACATGGTTGGGACCTTCTCTATAGTCCCGAAAGATCATTTCTGTCAACATTCTTTCTGCCTTAAAAAAGGACTCAAGTTACAGAGATGGCAGATTTGGTGGGTTGCTCTGACCTGGTGGTGTATCTGGCATCATAGGAACAGAATTATCTTCCACAATGTAGAGTTCAATGGCCAGAAGTTGATGGAGGACGCTATATTCTTCTGTTGGTCATGGCTCAGAAATTTGGAATTAGGATTTGTCTTCCCTTTTCACTATTGGTCCATTAATTTGAAGGAATGTTTTGGTACCTAGGGGAGGGCTTAACTTGTACATTTCTTTTTGGGGAGGCTTAGAATCTAGTATAAAGTCAGATCTTAGGTGTCTGTCTCATGCTTCTCTAGGCATTAAGCCACCTCTGTTCTGATTCTGTTCTTGCTAGGTTGTAATCTTAACAGTACTACTTGTACTGTTTCTATTCTCTCTATTAATATATATTTTTGCTGATAAAAAAAATATATTTTTAAATATTAGAGTATCTAATAGCATATGTAGGACTATATTTAAGTTGTGTCAGACACAACGGTAAAGTTGTGTCTTGATGACTTGTTGGTCATGGGTTCGAATCCAGAAACAACCTCTTTGCATATGCAAGGATAAGGTTGCGTACAATATCCTTTCCCTTTACCTTTGCATAGCGAGGAGCCTCTGGACAATAGGGTACATAGTTTTAGTTTTTTTAGGGTAGCTAATAGCATTAAAATAGAATAATGTTAGTATATGATTAATAATTAAAAAAACAGCAAAAAACAAAACTCCCCAACTGTAGGACTATTTGGGGTGGAGTTGCCCAATTTGGGTGCATGCCCAAACACTCCTTCTGACCCAAGATATTATAGCCACTATCTAGTTTCTCCCACGGTTGTCACCCCTTCTCGCCCAATAAAAAAAAGCTAGTCTCTCTCTCATCGGCTAGCATCTCCTACTCACCCAACCATTTTGCCTCACCAGAAATTGCAGAACAGAGCCAGTTCAGCAGTGGCACAAGTCACAGAGCATGTCCAGAAATGGCACAAACGGAGAATCGTCTGAAAAGCCTGCAAATTGCTGTGATGTTCTCATGAATCACACCGCAGCAACCATGACAACCAGGCATCTGCGTCAAATGCCTCAGTTGCGGCAGGAGCTGCTCCACTCCGTCCTCCCACGATAGTGGGAGCAATTGACTACTTTGTGTAAGACTAATCCATTATCCATGTCAGAATGTCACAAAAAACATATTAGTTCTATTCAAAAGAAGTATGGACTCTATATAAGAGCCATAAAATTCTAGTCCTATTCCATGTATTTGTGATGTAACCCAAATGTATCAATAAAATTTAAAGGTAAAAGTAAAAATAGGATACTTCTTGGATATGTATCTAAGCATATTGTACGTAAGTATCGAAGACATGTATGACACCTATACTTTGGCATTTCAGAGTATCTGGTTTATAGATTAGGATTTATGATGATAAGAGAATCCTAGTATATCAAACATGTCAAGATATGCAATAACTTAACTATGTTCTGCATCTTTGTTCACATGTTCTGCTGTTCCTTACCCCTCTGTTCCAATGACAGGAGAGAGAAATTTTGAATTTTTCATTGGCAAGAAAACTTGGCAGAAATTTTTGTTCCTTTATCTCTTATTTCACATAATTTTCACTTTAACCAAACAATAGAAAATTTCAACTTTCAAAATATTTCTCTCTTCATCCTAACATAGGGTACATCTCTTTGTCTATGATTGGCTAAAATTTCCAACCTACAATAGAATAAAATCTATATCTATCTTGTAGAATCATTTTTTAAATCATAAATTCAACTATTCAAGGACTGTTTGCATTTTGAAAATGGGAAACAATCGTTAAAATATCAACATTTGAATAAAATGTTCTCCATGAAATCAAAGATAATATGACAGTGAAACAAACAGAACAAACCTTGCACATGGATGCTGCCGATTCAGATTCAAGAGTTTGCACAGGAAGATGTCCAAGAGACTGGAAAGAATCCAGGGCATCTAAAGTCAGCTGCCAGCCACATAGAGCTACACTACCCACACCAGAACTGGAACAGGGATTATCACAACCAGCAGCAGCAACATCCCCATTCACCCAAGGACAGTAGTCATTATGTAATTTGATCGGTTCAAATTCAACACCCCCATTACTGTTGTCTCTGTAAGGAGTCCCTGATCATTAGAACCAAGTGCATTAGTTAATGCACAACAAGTCCCCCTCGCTTCCCATTTTGTCCCCCCTATAGCTCTATCTATAAGTTATTCCTCCCAGTACAATAAACAGACAATTTGAAATAAGGAATTCTGATATTATTATGGATGTTTGTAATTGACCTCAGGATACTTCAATAGCCAAATAGCTTTGTGCAATTGAATATCAAATGATTACATCATTAGAAGAGAAATTGGTGAATCTATTAATATTACAATGACATCATTCAAAAATTGAAAAGAGTAACAGCTTTTACCAGTAACATTGAGCATCAGAGTGAATGAAGAGAAGAGGAAAGAGCATCTTCAAGGTTAAATGGAAAAAAAAAAAAAAGAACGAAAAAAATAAAAATAAAAATCAGACATACCCATAACATCAGTAATTAAACGGCTTGATTCATGAGATGCACCATCATCAATGTGAGATGCCTTCCTAGTCTGAGTAACTTCTTCCTTGGATACTTCATAAGCAGAACATACTACAGCATTGCAAGAAAGGGAAGGATGGGCACCATTTTCAAGGCCTAGCACCTGCATGCTACTACTGGTCTTCTCACCACTTTCAACAGATTCAACCTTCGTTGAAGCTATAACTTTTGAGCCACTATCAGCCCTTGCTGTAGATTGAGACACCACAGCTTGACTATCCCCTTGAGGATCTTCCCGACTCATTTCCTCGGGCACAAAATCCCCATTAAGTCCATGAGAAGGCTCATATTCACCAGCTTGGCCCTGATTTTCAATCACTTCAGCAATTGGTTCAACATCACCTAAACTATCACCTCTATGAACTGAGGCATCAGTTCCATGGATTTCAGCCTCATGACTTGCACCCATGCCCACACTTCCCCCACTAATACCAAAACTAGGTCCATCTCTAGCATGTGCAGTCAATATCTCGGTGTTCAAAACTTCCCCACAAGCATTTGAACTGCTAACACCTGTCTCCCCTCCTGCTTGGAAACAAACACTCTGTTGTGCTTGATTTAACTCAGATGCTTCATTCAAATCAACAGAAGGGAAATTGACTACATTATCATTAACATCAACAGGAAAATTTTCAACACTTTCCATTGATTCATCATCTGAACCTTGATAAACCGTATTCACTGCAATAATAGAAGATGCATGGGCAGAATCTCTGGTAGACAGGATGCCGATAGCATGATCCCTTCCTGGGTTTAACTGGTTAGTGGTGTTTGCATCTGGCTCTATTTGAATATCCAGTGAATGGCTAGGTACATCAGAAGAATTTCTTAATGGAAACTGGGATGTTTCCAATACATTAGTATCCCGGGCACGCTTAAAAGGGCGAGCTGAATACTGTTGACTACCCATGACTTCATTATTATCACGGTCAGTTACAGTTCTTTCAGCACTGTCTGCCTGTTGCATGTTTAGATGGGGCCTGTCAGCTGTTGTTCCACCATCATCCAACTTGCGTTTGCGTGCATTGGGGCCTTGTGATTCATAAGAAATGGCCTGGTCACCAACCTCGCTTCCAGAAGGCCGACCAATCCTTAAATCTTTCCCTTCACCAGCACCTTGAACATGACCTGAGGTTGAAGTCAAGTTTATTGGTGAACAGGATGGCCCACTAGCCATTGTAACAGTTAAATCTAAACTTTTATTAGGTACAAGTTGCCTTTTATCAGATGTTGTAGCTTCATCACAGTCGCCAGTCCTCTCTTTTTCAACACCACCAGTGGCAGCCCATTCATTGATACCACTAGCTGCACTTATTCCTCGTGTTGATGCTATTTTCTTGCTTGTTTGAGGGGTATCAATCCCACAAGGAGTCATATGAACTGGACGAGGGGCAGTCAAGAAATCCCATACTCTAACTGTGGCCCCACATAAACTACAATCTAACAAAGGTGACCTAGACTCGCAATTAAACTCTGAACCCAGTACATCATTATCCCCAGTATCTTTCCTGGACGAAGTTGAATACTCCTTCTTGCTTGGAGCAGGATCAGGTGCAGAGCCTTTGGCTGGACCAGAGCTGTAACCATTTTTAGCAGATTCAGCTGACTGTTCTTCACAGTCA
The DNA here is from genome assembly GCA_007407185.1 of Glycine tomentella. Taxonomy (NCBI): domain Eukaryota; kingdom Viridiplantae; phylum Streptophyta; class Magnoliopsida; order Fabales; family Fabaceae; genus Glycine; species Glycine tomentella. The sequence goes on from PYAF01003870.1 coordinate 852,212, forward strand.
AGCACATTCGGAAGCCACCGTGGCTCCCATCCACAAAGACTTATGAGCTTTTGAGCCTATTGAAGTGGAAAATTAACGTAAGGATGGAAATAATAAAACCAAAAGGCCAAATTTGCAAAAATACACTTACATGTGATAAATAATTAAGATAGAACAACATATCTAAAAAACAAATCTTACATGAAAATATGGATGAGAAGCCTGTTCACCATTTAAGCCTATTCCACATGCATTTTCTGATCTGCAGCCCAATTCTCCAGCTGGCAGAATTTGCAATTGAGCAAGTAAGCAATCAATTTGAGGGCTATGTGTAACCCGCATCTGCTCAACTGTGGATGAAGATACGATGGGGAGGGAATAAAACTGCAAGAGTCCATCACACCGATCCTTAAAACCTCCAATCAGAGCTGAAGGTGAAGTAGGAGGGAACTGCACCAAGCTTTCTGGACAGCTATTGCCTCTCCAAGGACAGGTGGTTTTGTGTCCTCTATCAAGCTGTTCAGAAAATTCTTCACTAGAGGAATCAGCTTCATCAAACATATGAGAAACAATAATCAAGGTCCAGAAAGAAGCATCAAATCAAGTGGTATAAAAGTCAAGACAAAGAGGGCTTATGATGAAGTACCAGAAGATAAAAAAAAAAAAAAAAAAAAAAAAAAAAAAAAAAAAAAAAAAAAAAAAAAAAAAAAAAAAAAAAAAAAAAAAAAAAAAAAAAAAAAAAAAAAAAAAAAAAAAAAAAACAAAGTTTACCCAAAAAAATGAAAGGAAGTGTGTGGTTTTTTTATTCAATATTAACTAGAATTGACACTATAAAAGGGTTCAAATTACAAAATATACATTATGGTAAAATAACAACCTCTAATAAAATCTATCTAGTTGAAATTCTAATGCCTAACAAGCTTCCCCATAACCCTTATAGAAAGTCTCTTCAATGAAATCAACTGGATAGAACATGACCGTTCACTCATTAAGCGAGAGGTACAAAATAAATCACATTGATTTTTTGTTCAAAAGTACCAAGTAAATTTTTTGGCCTTTCCTTGTTCTCTGTCCTTATCTCAGGTATAAGGTTTTATTAAATAGAGAACCCTTTCTTCTGTGCCTATACGAATTGATATTATTCCATTCCAATTTCTATTGGTAACTCACAAGAAAAAAATCAAATTGACAAATTAGTGTGAGCTCATCCATGCAGTTATGCAAATTCAAGCATCTTCAGCTATAATGGTAAACTATGGAAGAGCCCATTACAACCAATTGAGTTAACAACCAAAAAAATAAAACTTGACCTAAAAACCAAATAAACAATACACTGCAAGCAGTTAGTGAAATCACCTCACCCTAGACACAACATGCATACAAACATTACATCGCCTTTCCTACAAAAATTACACAAACTCTTCGCCACCACTAACAAATCCAGTCTTTGGGAGAAACACATACACCAATCTACATTAATATAATACACTGAATGTAATCTAGCAGAATCAACAATCCCCATTCCCCAGCATTAAAAAGAACACCAAAAATAATGATATTTACATATAAATAACCAAAAATTATTATTTTTGGTTAATATAATATTTACATATTTTCCAAAAAAAAAAAAAAAGAACACCAAATAAATAACCATCACAAGTTTACACAAGGGGAGTGCTAGGAACCCACTAAAACACTCTTTTTTAACAGTTATCATTTCCATAATAGTCTCACCTTCAAAAGAGGAAGCTGAAGGCAAAGCAAAATCTAACTGGGCACCACATATCTCACACTCAATCTTAGCGACATCAACATTCACCCAACCTCTCTTGGCACAAGCCAATGAGCCAGCAACCTGCAAAATGACCAAGCTCAATTATTTTTTCCCGATTATCTTAATCTAATCATTTTCAGTACAATTCAATCATAAAGAAACCAACCTTGGACAATTTTCCGACCAGCTTGAACGTCGAAAGCCGGCGGAGCAAATCGCCGTGTTCCCAGGGCCGGCAGGATGGAACCGAAGCTCCTAGCAGCACCGAACCAAGAACCGCGTGCGAATCCGCGCTCGATTTGTCGCGCCGGCTAGCATCTCTGTTGCCGGCGTTCGACGGAAACGCTGGCGACGACGCCCCGGCAGAGCTGAGAGGAAGAAAAAGTAAATTAATATATAGAAAATTAAAAGGGAAAAAGACGAAAACTCAAAACCCTAAAATTTCAGAGCTTGAAATCGAGTTACGGTTAACATTAATTATGCAAAATAAAAGAGAGATTAGAGTAAAAAACCCTAGAGAGAGAAAGAGAGAGACCTGACAGCAGGAGTTGGAGGAGAAGAGGGTTGTTTGGGAAGAGAGGGATTGGGATTCGCAGAAGTTACGCCATCTTCGTTCATCTTCAGTTTTCTTCGGTCACTCTCTCTTTCTTCTGCTTCTAAGTTCTAACCCCTTCTTGTTTGAGTGTGGACTTCGGGAACACGTTATTAACGTACGAAATAAATTCCCTTCACTCTCCCACTTGCAGTTGCGGCTTGTGGGGATGGATTGTCAACAACTTATTTTTTTTGTCTTCTAATTATTATTTTTTTAAAATTTTGTTCATGTCTTTTTACATTAATTTCTCTGCATATATAAATTAGAATAAATTATTATAATTATTTTTAATGAGAGTATTTTCAGAAGTTTTTTTTAGGTCACAAACCATGGATTATCTTAACTCACCATCAAATACAATTTTTTTTAAAATAAATCATTCTTATACATATTAACAATCTTATATCATTACACTAATTATTTCATGTAGAAGTTTTTATTTAATAAACATGTTTAGAGACTTCAAAAGAAAATATTATCTTTTTTAATCTATCGAGAAACTTCATCCTTTTTTTTTTCCTTTTTTCATACACTAATTATTTCATGTAGAAGTTTTTATTTAATAAACATGTTTAGAGACTTTAAAAGAAAATACTATCTTTTTTAATCTATCGAGAAACTTCATCCCTCTCTTTCCTTTTTTCATCCCATTCATGTGGCTCTTCAATATATTTTTAAATAAAATTACCAATAATTAATATAATATTATAGTATAATAATATAAATTAATTATCATAAATATAAATATAATTCACCACATGCTCAAAAATACTTACTTATTTGTTTAAAAAATATTTATTACAAATTTTAATTATTATAGAACTCTATATTTAGAACTATTTGTTTAGAGTTTTTTCTCTTTTTAGTCTCACAATTTTTTAAAGTTTTCATTTTTAGTGTTTTAAACTCTTTCTTTTTTACTGTTTTAGTTTTTTTTTTTTTAAAATTACCCTTACGATTAGTCCCTATAGGAACTAGAAGTAAGACGGGAAAAAATCTTAAAACTTTTATTATAAATTTATAGTTATATAAAATAAATATTTTTTGCAATGTAATACAAACATATTTGTGTTATTTTGATCTTTTATATAAAAAATAAATAAGAGTATTTTTCAATTTATAAGAAATACAAACTCATTTTTAATATATTAATTGTTAATTTCTTGATGAAAATTTATCGGTGAAACGACTACTCTCATTCATTCTCTTTTATCCTAATATTAGACTTTTCATTTATTTGTTCCTATCTTACACACCCTCTTTGCAATCAACATTAACATCAACATCTTTAATCTAAATTAATTGAGATCAATAGTAGATGAATTCAATGATAAATAAAAGGAGTTTGAAAAAAAAAAGTGGAAGGGGAAGGGGAAGGGAAAGGGGAAATAAAATAAAAGAAGAAAAGGGAAAAAGAAGGAAGAGGAAGATGAAGAGGAAAAAGACTAAAAATGGATCATATGGAATATAGAGATAACAATGGGTCTAACTCTCCATCAAACTTATTTTTTCATTCCGTCTTAAGACACATCCTCTTCGCAATAAGATTAAAAAAACTTTTTTCTTTAATCAACTTACTTTGACAAATTCATTGTGTGCAATAAGATAAGAGTTAGATACAAATTCTTGATAGTAAAAATCCTTCATGTGAGAAAGTGGATTTCTTGAATTTACATTTAATGGTTTTAAGGAAAGAAAGCTACTTCATTGTCCATATATAAAATGTAATGAAGATCTTTATTGGTCCCAAAAAGTTATATGTGAACACTTGATCATAATCACAATAAAAAAAATATTATATTTTATGAGAACATCATAGAAAAGTAGTGAAAGATTCCCATGAATATGATGAAGATGATGATTAGAACAATTGTTAGTGATGAACTTCATGATATGTTACATGATCTTGGATGTGTTATCAATATTGAAAACATCATAAACAATTTGTGCTAATTATATAACTTGTTTTTCACTTTTTATAGTGCTTTCAATATTAATACTTCTCCAAGGTCATGGAACATTTCACTATGTCCATCACTACATTATTTTGATCATCATCATCATTTGCCTTATTGTATTCGCTCATCATTTATTTATGATACTCTCATATAACATAGTCTCTCTCTTTTTTTGTACTTATGATTAAGTATTGGTATATAACTTTTGAGACCAGTGTAAATCATTGTTGCATTGTTGTATGGACAACAAAGTAACTTTTATTCTTCAAAATCACTAAATATAAATTCAAGATATTTACAAACTATTTACAAGTATAAAAGATTCTTACCAATCATGTGTATCTAACGTTATCTAACCCTATACCAGTCAAATAAAAAATAACATGCTATTAATTAATCAAAACTTACAATAATAAAAAAATGAATGTTGATGAATTATCAAACAAATATTTATTAAGATATGTCAAATATAATAAGTAATTAAATCAAATATAATTTTAATTAAGAGAAAAAGAAATCTTTTTATTAATCACCAAATTTATCCTGAAAATTAAATTCAAATACAAGAAAAAAAAGCCTTTTTTATTTTGTATTCTATTATTTAATTCTAAAATTGAGCAACCTGGGAAAAAGAAAATTCTATATTAGTGTTCTTATCATACCGAAGAGTAGTAATTGTGTACCTTGTTGTCTGGTTGAATGTGTGATGGTCCTCCAATTAAGTTAAGTTAGTGACTAAGGGAATGACAATGCCTCTAATAGCAATCCCCACACATATACATAATTTAGAATAATAATAAAATACTATTTTATGACAACATGGGTGTAATACTTTTTCATCCATCACTAGGTTCCATATAGATAACTCATAACTTTTGTCAAACTCAAATCAAGCATAATACATTAATCACCATGGTACACACACAAAGATTATCATAGCATTAAGAGGTTATGCTACAATACGAAATCCACATATGAGTCACTATTATCATTCATGATCATAATTCTCTAAGAATAATTAATTCTCTACCAACCATAACACCTTAAGCACCAATATCATTCTACAAACATTGTTATCACATTTACCAACAACATGGAATAATAGAATCCAATTGCAGAATACATCCATCACACACTAGCGTATTCAATCATCCAATAGAGGTTAGTCACCTAATATGAATGTCATGCGTGATCATACATTCAATCAATAATTATCTTGTGATTAATGCATGATGCATATAGGTACCAGATGATAGTATTTAAATGACACCTTGGCACTAAATCGTGAAATAACCCAAAGATTTGGAGTGGTAATAAACCTAGGATCTCACCAAGCCTGGATATGACACCTATCCTTGGGGGACATTAAGTCCCGAAATGTCATGATTCATGATTAATTATTAAGTACTTCCCTTTATTAGCAGCTACAATGAGAGGACATGATATGGATTTTAAGAGATTAGCCCTTATCCATGAAATATCTATTTTTTCACAAATATTTTTCTTCATCCTTAATTAAGGTCTTTAGCAAATTTTCAAAGCATGAGTATTTGTATAGTGATTTCTTAAAAACAAAATCAAAAGAGCTAGCATGTGGGAAAAAAGTCTTGAAGGACACCTATGCCCTGGAAAAAGGTCTAGGCACTCACTTACCAATAAATACTTATTTTACAAGTCATGAGACAAAGTATTACCAAAAGAAAATATTGGTGAGAAAAGTTTGAAAGTTGTTTGACACCTAATCCCTGGAAGAATCTTTAATTAATTAGAAATTCACAAAATCAGTGGACACCTAGTCCCTGGCAAGGCTTTTCCAAAAAAATTGATTTACTTAAAAAATCATGAAAATTAGTGGACATCTAGTCCTTAGCAAAGTTTCCAAACCAAAATCTCTTATCTCCGTCTTCATCAAGGGTAGTTTGTACATTGTTTTCTATTCACGCAATTATTGGGATGATAACAATAGTCACAAGATGTCAAAGTATCCATATAGGAGAAAAATACTACCACATATAAATTAGACAATCTCATACCAATTTAATAGTCCTTGATCAATCACACGATTCATGTCCGGCATGCCATAGTAAATAATTTGCCAAAAATCACACAGGAAACCAAATGTGATGTAATCCAAATGCATATTAAAATGGATACACATGGCCCCAAGGATCAATATGGGAACTTAATCAATGGTATCGTATACATCTAAACCAGAACAATCAAAGCATGTTGCAACTTGAGAGGTCATTAATCATCACTTGCACAAATCAATTTAGTTTCCTTAACTTATACACCATAGACATAACTAGGCATATATTGTTGTAAATAGTCACCTTTAAGCCTAAACAAAATAGAGGAAATCATTCAAGATTTATTTCTCAAGTAGCTTAAGACTCAAATTCACTTAGAAAGATACGAAACACCAAAATAGTCTTATGTTTTTACTTATTAAACCTATTTTAGTAGGAAAAAATACTAAAAATTGTGGGGAACTCTAAATTGAATGAAACCAATTGTATATGAAACTAGGACTTGGTCCCAATATATATCAACTTGTGGGGAACTCTAAATTGAATGAAACCAATTGCATATGAAACTAGGACTTGGTCCCAATATATATCAACTTACTAGTAATAAAATTATTGCCTCCTAAGCTTAGTTTTCTTCTAATTTTTCTTTAGCTTAAAGAGAGTTAGGGAATTGGGCAAGGTTGGTTTTGCCCAATAGGAAAATGTACCAATTCGTGATTCGACATGTGCCACCAAAATAATCACAAAATATTCTAGTAAATTCTAAAAACTATTAAACCAATTTGTAAGGAAAAATAATTCAAAGAACACATACTGTACATTAATTTAGAACTACACAAATTAGAATTACTTGTTGAATATATTATTGGGAGTATCGGAATTGCCTGAGTCGCTGAATCCTTGAAATCAAATAATCAAGTCTTCCTTTGTCTGATCACACGCTCCTCATTCTAAAGTTCTCAATGGAACAACCCTTAGAGATCAATTGATTACCGTGACACCAAAAGGAACCTAGCCACACTATTTATTAACCCTAGGCACCTCCCATTATCGGCCTAGTGATTAGGCCCATATTGTTTCCCACACTAATTACGTATCCAAGGCCTATCAAGAATTTATCACATTATTTGTGGGCTTGAGTATCATTAAATAAATCACAACATTAGACCATTTTCTACAAAACAAAATATTACAATTAATTATATCCCACAATAATTTATGGAAAAATTCTAATGTTCTCCCACTTAGGCAAAATTAATGTGTATCTTTAATTTTTCTAAAAAATATTTTTGAAAACAACTCTCGAGTTAACAACATAATGTAACCACAAAACATATGATCCCAAGATACAACACCTAATTAAGACTTCATCCAACAAAAGCCATGTAACACCAAATCATTACGGTAATTGCATCCCTCATTGATGCAATACCTTTCGAGGTTACAAATATCACAAATTCTATCAATTAGTCATCAATGTGGTGTGTAGCAAGAAAACGACGTGCCAGTGTGATTAAAAAGTCACATCATATTTTTCTTCGTTAGCTCTCAATCTCTCAAATGCTTGAAAGCCAGAGAATTACATGGTTAATCAAGAAACCATCATGCCTTAGCATAAATCTTGGTGTCGACCACCAGCACAATAATTCTAACAACATCGAGCTTTAGTATCATTATGCCTTAGCTCCAATTCTGGTGTTGACCAACGACATAGTGGTCCCGACGACACCTAGTTTTAATATCATTATATTTCAACTCCAATTTTGATGTCAATCAATGACGCAGTGTGATTAAAAAGTCATACCGTCCTTTTCTTCGTCAGTCCTCAATCTCTCAAATGCTTGAAAGCCAGATAAATTACATGGTTGATTAAGAAACCATCATGCCTTAGCACCAATCTTGGTGTAGACCACCAACACAGTAATTCTAATGACACCGAGCTTACATATCATTATGCATTAGCTCCAATTATGGTGTTAACCACCGATATAATGGTCCTGACAACACCCAATTTTCATATCATTATATTGCAACTCTAATTTTGATGTCTATCATTGGCGTCCCAGTGATCCTAATGACATCAAGATTTAACATTATGCAAATGCTAATTATTATTTTAAACTAATTTTAATTTATAATTTTTATTATTTTAGTAAATATTCATGGTTATGAATATATATTCATGAAAATTGGTAAAATTTGCAAGTATCCACTTAATGAATATCCGCATTGGTATGGGATGGATATAGGACAAATTTTTATCTAGCATAATAACCAATGAGGGCTATTACGACCTGTGCTATTTTTGCACCATTAGACATGAGTTCTAATATAATGCATGAACATTGGATTTTTATATATGAATAGATTTGAAATAAATTATTCTAAATATCAAAAGTAGATATTAATAAATAAAATAGATTTTTTTAGATATTCCCTATATATACAAACTCATAAGACTATATGATTCCTCAAGCTCCCCTCTTCTTAGGTGATGAACTTCACTCTTATAACATGCATATGCTATATCCTCTTGTGTTTTTTAATTTTTAGTATCAACCAATTGGTTTAATAGATTATAACTAAATATCATAGATCAATTTTAAATATATATTTTATGTTCAAAATTCAAATAGGCTCCTAACAAATTTTTTATGTATTTCAATCTATCATTTTCAACATCTTTAGTTCTAACTTGAATTTGAATATTTTTAAAAGAAATTATCATTATATCATAACATAAATTATTTATATTTTTCATATATCTAAAATATAATTTATATGTTAACAAATATTTATTTATTATATATTATAAATTTAAGTTATATAAAATAAATATTATTTTGTGCAATACACATGCTAAAATACTAGTTACAATATAACATTATATTTTTTATTTGTAGAAATTTTTTAAACTAAAATTTCCTAACATATTAATTATATTAATATAAACATTTGTAATGGATTATTATAAACACGTATACTTTCTTTGAATAATATTAGTGGCAAAATAAAAAGTAGTCACAAATAATATATAATTAGTGACAAATTGAGCCAATTCATTTAATCCACTTTCTTACACAAATTAAGCTAGAGGTATTTAACCCTTCAATCTATTTGGTACATTATATTTTAGTTTTACCAAAAATGAGATAACAATAGGGTGAGGTGGGTCAGTTGGTCGACCTAAGATTATTTTTTAAATTAGGTTAAAAAAATATTATAAAAATACAAGAGAGGGTTGAATTATGTTTTACCTTTTTTTTGCTATTCCTTTTGAAAAACTACAATCCTTTGAAGGACGAAAGCTAGACTTTAATAGATAAAAACTTCTTCTTGTTGAAAATGTTTGTAATTTAATATAGAAACTTAAATATTTACCTTCTCATTAGAAAGATCAAAACAACTTATCAAAGTAAGTTAAAAAAAGAGAGAAGAACACAAAAAGTTTATATTGGTTCGTCTTAACTCAAACTACATTTAGTTCTTAAAAATTTACTAAATCTTTCATTACTTGGTAGAATTGTCACAAGTATTCTTTATGCAAGCCTTTTTAGACATAACCACAAGTGATTTTTTTACTTGTGTCTCTAGGCAACTTATTTAATATCCAAAGAGGGTCTTTAGCTTGTCCGCTCAATGATAATTATTGTTGAAAAGTTTGCAATTTACTATAGAAAATTGCAATCAATTACTCTGGCTATCCCAAAAATAATTGTCATCTTATGTTGTTTTACACATATCAAGAAAAAAATAATAAATAGATAAAAGAGAATAATAATTTGACAAAATTAATCTTATATCATCATTAACACATTTATAGATTTTGTAGTACATCATTAATATTATAAATGATATAAGTTGAAAAAGTAATTAATATTACATTGAGAAACTAAAATGACAATTATTTTAAAATAATTTTTCTTTTTTTTTACATGACAATTATAATGGGATGAAATGAGTACAAAGGTTCATAATTCTTTACAGGTAGTTTTAGGGGTTTCTTATGATGGCAATGGTTCGTGATAAGTGTTATGTTCGAAATAATGATTTATTGGGGATGAGATTCTTGAGAATTTTTTATAAGAAAAATTGGAGATTTTAAGGTGAGCTAAATGTTTTCTAAAATACAATTAAAGCTCACTACTCCATCCCAAATGGTCATAGTTCTCAATTCCATTTAGCTCACATTTAATTGTATAACTTTAATTGTATTTTAGCTTACTATTTTTTACAATTAAAGCTCACTACTCTATCCCAAATGATCATAGCTCCTATTGAGAATTATCCAACCCACTATGGGTTTGAGCTTAGTTGGGTTGATAAAAAATCAACCTACTTTAATGATAAGAAAAAAATTGACCCGGTCCACTTACAAGCCTCACCCGTGTTGGCTCATGGGTTAGACATTTAGTTAAAAAAATAGTAACATGTAACTTTTTCTTGGCTCACCCACACATTCAATTTACTTCACACCATGATTCCCACCAAAGTTAGGGCTTGGGATTCTTTTCTTTAGCCGCGACAACACATGAAGTTAGCAGCGATGCCCTTTCATCTTGTAGAGTGCGGAGCCAGAGCATTCAATTCTCTCTACAATTTTTAGATGCGTTACAGGGCAATTCAATTTGGCCTCACGTCACAATTCTTCAATTTGAGAAATTATTTTTTGTTCATATACAAATTTTAAGCTTTCAAGTTGTTTTTTTTCTTTTCCAATCGCCTATTTTTTGTATGAAACTGTTATGACAGGATTTTATTGGGGTGTTTTACCCCATGCTATTAGATTGTAGTGGTCTTGGCCTCCCTTTTTCAAAAAGTAATATTTATACAAATCATCAATATTATGGTTTTAATTTGTAGTAGTTATATAGGTAATGATTACACGAACCTATTTGTATACAAGAACCCTTTATTTATTTATTTTTATATTACAACCAAAGACGTGTAAGTCATTCTACTTGATAATAACACTTCAATTAGTATACGCAATTTGATAAAAGAAATTCACGTTAATATTAGAATTTTAACAACTCCAAACAATAACAACTAATAATTAATCTCCACAATCACGACGACAATGGACGTGTCCCTACCTACACCGTTTTATATTTTTGGTTTTAAAACCTTTTCCTACATATGCTTAATTTAATTTGCCTTGTATGAGGGAAGTGCGTCAAAAACCACGAAAAAAGAGAAAAAAGAGAATTAAAAAAAAGCCTTATCACAAAATACACAATTCGACAGGCACAAAACCATCCACACATGCCCCTCCGAAACATGCCATAAGCCTATCAGTCATCACTTTCTATAGCCGCAAACTCACTTCCTGACTTCATTCTTTTCATCTTCTTCTTCTTCTTCTCTCACAAGTTCCCTTTTGCATGTTCTACCTCAACTTGACATTCCAAGTTTATGTCTTTGAATTGAGGTACCATACCCTTTTAGTTCTATTGGGCTAGAAGTATTAGTATTACTCTTATTTTGTCACTTTTGATTGAAATTTGTTTCTGGGTAGGTTGAGTTCTTAATTGAAGTGTGTGGTGTAATGGGGTATTGATGAGGTTATAGAAGATACTTTAATTTTGGAACATTCTAGTGTTTTGGTATAGTGAGGTGGGGCTCAATATGTTAATTTTGATGGGGAACGTGCAAGGAACAATGAGTTCTCTTGCTTCTCCAGTGAGTTTGGGGAGCCTCATGGGTGTGAGTTACTCTGGAAGGTCCCATTCTGTGGTGAGGAGGGTCTCTCTTTCAAGAGGGAACTGTAGGGGGAGAAAGAGATGGCATTGTGTGCCATTGTCTGTGTGTAGATATTCAGTGACCACAACTGATTTTGTCGCTGACCAAGGGAATTCAGTGTCCCTTGATTCTAACAGTAGTAGTACTAGTAGTAAGGGTGGAGATGATGGTGCTGGTTTTGTGCTTAAGCCTTCTCCTAAGCCTGTGTTGAAGTCCCCCGAGAATAAGAGTGACCCAATTTTGGGGCCCTCAAGGACTATTGGGGACCCTGTGGATGTGGAAGAGAGGAATAAGGTGATTGAATCACTTGGGGAGGTGTTGGAGAAGGCGGAAAAGCTGGGGAGTTTTAAGGTGAATGGTGAAAGGAATAATGGTTCAGTGAATAAACCAGTAAGGAGTAATGCAGATGCTAGTCCTAAGGCTGATAAACTGGTGAATTCAGCGGCATCTCAGAAGTTTAAAACCTTGAAGAGTGTATGGCTTAAAGGGGACACGGTTGCATCAGTGCAGAAGGTAGTGAAGGAAGTGCCAAACCTAATAGTAACAAGACTGAAGGGGAGAATACTCAATCAAGGGGAGGGGAGGAGGTGGTATCTCAAACTCGTGCTCCTCAACCGCCTTTGAAACCTCAACCACCTTCGCAACATCAACCGGTGTTGCTATCAAAACCTTCGATAGCTCCCCCACCTGTCAAAAAACCTGTTGTCTTGAGGGACAAGGGAGTATCTGAAACAACATCGGTTAAATCTAAAGAAAAGAAGTCGCCCATCTTGATTGATAAATTTGCTTCCAAGAAACCGGTAGTAGATCCTCTAATTGCGCAATCAGTTCTGGCCCCTCCAAAACCAGGGAAGGCATCTCCCCCGGGAAAGTTTAAAGATGATTTCCGGAAGAAAGGTGCTATGGCTGGGGGACCAAGAAGACGGATTTTAGAGGATGATTTGATTCATGATGAGGATGCATCTGAACTCAATGTCTCTATTCCTGGTACTGCAACAGCAAGAAAATGAAGGAAATGGAGTAAAGCAAGTCGAAGGGCAGCACGACTCCAGGCTGCCAGGGATGCCGCTCCCATCAAAGTAGAAATTCTAGAGGTTGGTGACAAAGGTATGCTGGTGGAGGAATTAGCCTACTGTCTGGCAACCAGTGAAGGTGAGATCCTGGGTTATCTGTACTCCAAGGGAATTAAACCAGATGGGGTACAAACAATAGACAAAGATATGGTAAAGATGATTTGTAAAGAGTATGATGTGGAAGTCATAGATGCTGATCCATTCAAAGTTGAAGGTTTAGTGAAGAAAAGAGAAATTCTTGATGAAGATGACCTCGACAAACTCAAAGACAGGCCTCCTGTTATTACTATCATGGGCCATGTAGATCATGGCAAGGTAAGTGATGTCAGTCTTTACTTTTCATTTATCTCTGATTTTTTACCTTGAAGTCTTTCATTTTCTAATATTTTTTGGTGTGACCAATTGGCAGACAACTCTTTTGGATTATATACGGAAGGGCAAGGTATGGTGAAAATTTAATAAAATCATCATGCTTCTTTCAGTATCTTTAAGCAAGCATGGGCATATAAATTTTATGTGGATGTTTACTTGTGTGAGTGATTGTTAGCATGTTTTAGACATTTATGTTGTATGATTAGGTTAGTACAATAGTTTACATATGCATATTTGTTTTTTATTTTTGGTGTCTCACCTACAACAGAACTGTTCCCTATGCTGGTTGGACTGCTGTAGGTTTCTAGGATGGATATGATCCTAAATTTTCAAGACAGTTATATGCAATCCATAGATTTCAATATGGGATTAGGGATTAGTATAACTTTCAAAACCAAAGCATTTTGAGGGACCTTATGAAAATAGATACTGAGCTGAGGAAAAGTAAAAGGGTTGCTAGTTAGTAAATTATAATATATAATAAGAGACAATTGCTTCACTTTTTACCAATAATTTGTAATAGATGTTCTTTATGTGTTTATGAAATGCTATGTTGTACCCTGTCTTTTTCTGGATTTTGCATGCTGGCTGCATCTTGTTATTAGCACCAGGATATGATGGAATTATGTAATTTCAGGTAGCTGCTTCTGAAGCTGGTGGGATCACACAGGGAATTGGGGCTTATAAAGTGGAAGTACCTGTTGATGGCAAAAAGTTGCCCTGTGTTTTCCTTGACACTCCTGGGCATGAGGTATGCTCAGTTTTAATAAATTTTCCATTTCTAAACTTTTCCCTTATAAATATGCAAAACTAGTTGTACATTTCCTTCTGTTGGATCATGGCTGGCGCTTAATCCTTGTAATGACTTGCTGACTTATCTTAGCATGTAGTTTTTAGCTGAATTATTAACTATAACTATAAATAATTTTTTCACTTTCATTTCCTTTAGAAGTCTAGATGATATATATTATATGCATTCCTGTAGGCATTTGGAGCAATGAGAGCTCGTGGAGCAAGCATAACAGACATGGCTATTATTGTTGTGGCTGCCGATGATGGGATTCGTCCTCAAACAAATGAAGCTATAGCTCATGGGATTCGTCCTCAAACAAATGAAGCTATAGCTCATGCCAAAGCAGCGGGAGTACCCATAATCATTGCAATAAACAAGGCATGCCAACATGAAGTGTCCAACCTTATTTTATAATTCTTATGCTTTACTTGGTGATGGTTTCAGGAATTGTTGACAATTATTTATTTATTTGAAACAGATAGATAAAGATGGAGCAAATCCAGAACAAGTCATGCAAGAGCTTTCTTTAATTGGTTTAATGCCAGAAGACTGGGGTGGTGACGTCCCAATGGTTCTGGTTTGTATTTCTTATTTGTTGCTATCATTTTGTATCCTGTTTATGCTTTTTTAACTTTCAAGAAGTTATATTTTTCTCTCATTCTCTTATGTCCAACAGATAAGTGCTCTTAAAGAAGCAAGAAGGATTTATAAATGCGCTACGCTAATCATCACCATTGAGACTCTAACAAGTAAGCAAGTCAACTACCAAGACTCGGATTTTTTTTGTAATATAGATGATCTTTTGGAAACTGTTATGCTTGTTGCTGAGGTAACTTGTTTACTGTTGGTGCCATGACTACTGACTAGCTTAAGTCAATTTACACCTATTTTATCCCTTTATCTGATCAATTTATACATTTTAATGTTCTTATGTTATTGTGTACTGATAGAAAATCTTGATTTTGGCATATACTTGTAAGTTGTGATCAATAGATGGAAATAAATCTCTGTGAGAGTAATTTTACAATTTAGAATGTCTCGATATTTTCTCAAAAATAGATGGAGTTTAACCCTCACCTCCCATATTTAATTTAATAAATATACAATTCTCCTTGATGCATATTGTATAAAATAAAACTATGTTATTGAGTCCTAGCATTCTGAAGTCTCCTCCATGTCGGAGACACCTTGATTAATTTTTTGTGCTTTTGTGGGACTGAGAAGGCTATTGACTAATTGACAATATATGTCTTTGGTAAAAATTTACACTTGTTTGGGCTTTCTTTTATCTTTCTGGTATTATTTCTGACTAAGCATTAATGGTTTAGTTGCAAGAGCTGAAAGCTAATCCTGATAGAAGTGCGATGGGAACAGTCATTGTGTAACATCCTAGAAAAATAAATATATAAATAATTATAGTTATATTTAATTTATAAATGAAATAACCTCAAATTATACAAATTATAATAATAGAATAAGTTATATGATTAAAAATAATTTTTAATAACCATGGTAAAACAAAATCATAAAAGTTGAACCAAATCCTTGGAAAATCTTCCAAGTGGCATCAGGGGAAAACAAATAACAAAAGCCAGCTGCAGTAGCTCCCCACGTTGCACCACCATTAAATAAGAGGAATAATAGTAATAATGAATGAGATAAGAGGGTTTAGATATTTTACCTAGATTTTTTCCAACTGAATTCCAACTAAAGCCAGTAGTATAAATAGCTCGGACGTTTCAACCTCTATGCACCAACAACCTACACAAACACTATCAGCTTTCACTCTCTTCCTAAATTTTCTCAAACATTTTCTTTACATAAGATCCTTCTCTCTTAAAATTATTCCAGCAGTTCTCTAAGCCATCCACCAAAAGTTATTAAAGGTAGGTTAGGCTTCAATCTCAAAATTAGAAATTAAGTTTAAGTTATAGACTATATTTAGCCTTTAATTAGTTAAAAATTTAAGTTATAAAATGTTAATTTATAAATAAAATACTATGATTTGTTTTAGCAAGAGGGTGTAGGAACCTATAATATATATATTTATAATTAATAACATGGCTTATACGTGAATTTTTCGTAAGTAAATAATGTATAAACATTGTTAAGAACAATTCTTGGCATATGGCATAAAAAACAATACATAAACTAAGTTTGGAATAGTAAAATATTATATAAATGTTAATCAGGTACGGGAATAGCATTTCTGCACTGCACACCCCAGCACCTCTAAGGGTTAGCTAGTTACCTTAGCATCTTTGATATAAACCATTCCAGAAAAATTTACCCAGCCTTCATACATGTACCAGCTTATATTTACTCCAAGAAATTACTATTTTCGTGCCCGATAATATAGCTTGATCAACTCGGGATATTTCCATACTGCTATCCTGTTCCAAGAAACCATATACCAACCAATTTAGATGTACCTCAGCACTTTTATTATGAACTTCCGGAAATATCTCTCATCACCTCGGCATCATCCCTGCACTTTGGCATTCCGGATGACATCAACCAAGTCACAGTATCCATGCCAAACGAACCCGGACCTCTATGAATTAACTCGGCCAAACGAACCCGAACCACTCCTGAACCCGGACATCCATGAGCTCGGCCACCACTCTTGAACCCGAACACCCGTGAGCTCGGCCACCATCCCTGTACCCGGCCACCCATGCAAGCCGGCACCCATGCAGCTCGGCACTACCCAACCAGCCCGGCCAGCATTGAACTCGGCCTGTACCCAGCCCGGCCTGCATTCATCCCGGACTACACATATCCGGTCTGCACCCAGCTCGACCACCATGAATAATGTAACTCGGCCCACACATGCAACCTCGAACTCGACATGTTCCTTTCTCGGCCTCACACATACAACCCCTATATCGGCAACCATGAACTCGGCATGGCCGAGCACCTGTACCTCGGCATGGCCGAGCACCTCTGCACCTCGGCATGACCGAGCACCTCTGAACCTCGGCATGGCCGAGAACCACTCACCTCGGCAAGCCCGAGTTCGGCACCCACTCACCTCGGTAAGTCCGAGGTCGGCACCCACGTACTCACCGCGGCAAGTCCGAGTCCGACTATAACGTAGCTCCTGTGCAAGCCCGGTTATACCCATAACTATTAACATCTCGGCACTTTCTCACTTATAGTTACCTCGGCATTAACACCCACAAAACATGAAACTACCCGGCTGGTTTGGCCATACTCAACAACCACACATATGCCTTGGTATCTCGGTCAAACTAGCGCATACACATCTCTGCACTTAGCATGCACAAGCCATGCAAACCAAATATGGCCACCATGAAGAACTCGGCCTGTACCTACCCCGGTTTCTTTCTTATACGTATATACTAGATGTAGCCATTTTATCTATTCCAGACCATGCACAACATACCTGGTTAGCTCGGCTAAACTCAGCCAACCCCTTTCAACTCGGCCTCTTCACTAATATTTTATCTTGGTACCATAAACATTACCCGGCATTACGGCAACTAGATATATTATGCGATACCATACACCTCGGTTTCATTTATAAACTATATACATAATTAGGTACAGCATCCTTGGGCCAAGCAGGTTCTACGTATAATTTCCATTCATGATGCAAGTCTGCATGCTAACTTAGATTAGCTATATATATATATGCATATGTATATATATATATAATTCCTAGCTACATTTAACTACGATAGTTTCATTCCGTTTTTATTCTTATAGATATATATATATATCTATATATATATATATATAATCATAGGTAATTTACTATATTAACTATGTGGTATGACACTAATTATTAAGACTGCAAATATTCCAAGGATAGTTATCCGATCAATTCCGGATAATATATTTCATGGCAACTAACTATATTAAAAATATCCTTAACCATGGTAAGAAATACACGGTGAAATTATTCCAAATTATTTCATTAAACCGGTCTTTGTTATATATATTAAAAAAAAATTGGTAGCTCCTAAATACTAAATAAATTTAATTTAGTTGGTACAATTTTAAGTGGACAAGGTATGAAATGTTAACTACCTTACTTTATGGAAGAAGAGTAATATCTTCCTTATATTATGAATTTTTGTGATATGAATGAGATTGATCTGGGTTTCAAGACCGGACCTATGATTTTAAGATTGATCCGAGTTTCAACTGAGAAATCGGACCTATGATTTTATGAGATTGACCCGAGTTTCAAATGATGGAAACCGGACCTATGATATCACAAGAGATCAGGTGCTAATACATAGAAATTCATGCATGATTAGCGTAAGACGGCCGTAGCATTCCTACATGATGTACACATGTAGAGGCCATGTGCACCTGTGACCATTGCATTTCATTCCATGCATTCATACATTCATGCATTCATTCCGATATGTTGAATTATTGATCTGCTTAAGTGTGTGATGAATTAGATTTGCTTTATTTACTACCTCTCTAAGGTGTCTGAGGGAATAGAATTGCCTTTTTTACTAACCTTTCTAATGTGATTGATATAATAGATTTGTCTTGTTTACTAACCTTCTAACATATTTGGTGGTTTAGATTTGCCTACTGAGAAATTTATTTCTCATTAGATTTATTTTTTTTAGATGACAATGATGGTCAGATTTCTTGAAGCTGGAGTTTGGTTGATATGTTGAAGAAGCTATATACTATGCTGGATTTTGAAAAGAGATTTGTACTTGTATATTTTTGTATCAGAGACATGGACTAATGTATCAGTCCTTCATATTTTGTAAATTTTATGACAAAAAATTTTACTAGTACACGTTCCTTGTAAAATTTTGGTTCTATTGTTCCTACCTCAATTCATATTTTTCGTTGAAAGAGAAAAGGTTAAAATAATAAAATTTAAAATAAGTAAATAAATAAGTAAGTATAAAGAAAATTAGTTAGGATATTACATCTCCAACCTTGTTTTTCCAACATAGCCACATTGAAAGCATAAAGGTTGCGAAATCTCATACCTCCTTTTCTTATCAATGCACATTTTATCTCAAGTTAGTCATTTAATTCCTTTGAATTCTCTTTTGCACGATCCCCACCAGTAAGAATTCATGATTTTTTGAATTTCATCACCAAGACTAAGAGGTGGAGGGAATTGGAATATATATACTCATTAAATAAACTAGGATAGCTTGAATAATAGATTTCAGCATGATCTCCCTACCCGCCATTGACAAATTTCAAATTATCATTCCTATTATCCGCCGTCCAATCTTAAATTCAAATTTTTAGCTAGGAAAAAAACATTTATTGATGAAATAGTACATTAGTTTTGATATCTTTTTGATTTTTTGGTAAAATTAATTTGAAAAGAAAAGAGGAACTTAAGATAAGCTAAAATGAACAAAGAGAATTGATTCTCAAATAGAAGGAATAAGCAAAATCAGGGAAAATATTGAATGCTAAACGAAGTGGGGCAAATGGAAACAAAATAAAGTTGAATAAACTTTCTAATATAACATTTAAAAAATTCTTAAATGCATTTGAAAAAAAAAATCATAAATTCAGCATATTAATAATTCACTACCATATTTCATTTTTCTCTTCAAAAAGATTAAATAAAATTATTTCCCTTTACTCTCCCTTCTACATTTTCTTCATTTCCAAATTTAGGAACATAATAATAGTTTTATTTTGATATATTGTCGGTATAAATATTTTTGAGACTAAAATATATAAATATATTTTTATTTAAAGGGAGGAGTGAAACTCTAATAATATTATAGAGTGTACAACAACTTACTCTATACAACCAACTCAACTAACCTATCTCTAGTCTCAATCAAAAGGCACAATAAAATTTGCCATATATTTATTTTAAATAACCAATTTTGTTTGTGAGAGTGTAACATGGTGTAAATTAGTCTTTGAAACAGAGCAATACAAATTTAATATATGAATGTAAAAAAATTAATTAGTTCTGCTATAATATTTATAAGATTATTTTATTATTAAATTATAATATTTAAGAATTAATTTAACAATAACTTTTATTTTTAAGGACCAATATAACATTATATTATAATATTTAAGATCAATTTATTATTAAATTAGTTATATTATTAATTTATCACACTTTTTACATATTTAAAATTTAAATTTAAAATTTTTACCTTTAAAATATCAATTTATTAGTATTTTACATTTTTCCTAATTTTTTAGTTAACAAATCATCATCATCATTCTTTACCCCCACTAGCCTGTCAGAGTTATTATACTCTCTCTTTCACTTTTCAATCCAAAATAAAAACTGACGTGTCCTATGTTCCAATAACTTTGGTTTATCCAAAGTCAGAACCCAAAGTAGAAAGCAGAAATTCCACCAAGAATCCAAATCCATGTTTTGTAACGTGATTTCTGTGTATTGCCCCGCTTACCGCATTTCAAATTTCAAACCCCCCAACGGCCGAATTTTCATTTAGGCAAGTTTCAATCTTCACATACACTTTCCTTGTAACGAAATCAAAATTCCATTTCTGAAAAACCTTCAACCTTTTATTCATCATCATTATAGTCACCACCACCATTACATAACCCCCCCTTTTTAATTTATGCTGCTATTTATTTTTATCTTTATAATTATTATTCTTGCTGAATTCGACGTTCAAACTTGGTCGTTTTTTCAATGGGGGATAATAATAAATGGTGTCTCTATGACCATGACCCAATTCTTCTCACAGACGTTTCTTTGCAACAAGAATCCTCTTCTTATACTCACTGCTCCAGTTGTAAGAACCCTTCAACTTTTCTCATTTTAATTTTTTTTTTCTCTCTCTCTTCTGGAAACAGCAATTTTTTATAAATAAATGATTATAACTTCCAAGTTTTAAACTTGATGATATCCTCGTGTACCCTTTTGTCTTGTTTGTCACTTTTTGTTTTCTTTTTGACGCGACAGCTCTTTCACAAGCATCACTGAGCTCTCGGAGTTTGGCTATGGCGGACGAGCCTGTGTCTCGTGGTGACAGCCCCAGCACTGGTTAGGAAAATGAACTGAAGAGGAAATGAAAAATTTTGTTCAAAAATTAAATCTTTTCTCGTCTTGGATGAACCCCATTTTGTGATTTTGATGACGGTTGTGAATTGCTGCTGCAGGGTTTTCTCAGGAAAATGGAAGATTTGAAGGGAACAGCGTGAAATTCGATGACCCAATTGTGAAATATGTGTTTGATGGTAATGGGATTGGGTTTTGTAGCACAATTCGAGATTTTATTTTATAATTTTTTTTGTGGTTTTTTAATTCCTGAAACTTCGGGGTTTAAGCCGAATTACATTGTGTGATCCATGTAATCAACCTCAATTAGTGGGATAAGACTTTATTGTTGTATTTTTAATTTTTGTGGTGTTTGAGTGTCTCTTAGGATCTGATCATCTGATAGAATACAATGGGAATATATTGTTTCAGGAAGATCAATTTTGGGGTATTCTCTTACATCCCCAGATTTGTTCATTTGTGGTTCACCAGATATTGCTGGAATCAGCTATGGTGATTCCCCTGAGTTGTTGAAGAACAAACATTCCAAGGATGTGGAGCAATCTATGGAGCTTTCTCTAGAGTATGGAATCAAGGGGTCTCAAGTTGAAGCTGACAATGGCCATAAGATCCCAACTGTTAAATTCTCAAACTTCTGTCAAGCTTTTGAGCAAGAGGAAGAGCTTCTATCCCCTGAAGCCTCTTTTGAGCTTCTTCCACCTCTTGTAACCAAGAATGATTCACCCCAAGATCTCCCTCTTAGTGAGTTCAACTCTTGTTATCTCTGATTGTGAATAAAGGTTTTGAAAATTGAACATGGTTATACATGACGTGAAGTTGCTGGTTACAGTCCAAACTCCAGATTTTTATTTAACAACATTTTGCTTCAAATTCAGGAGATATTAAGATGCTAGAAGATATTGGAGTTTCTCAGGAGGCAGAAATGAAGTCCTCAGAAGTATGCCTCTTTGTGAATAGAGATAGATTTGCTGTTTTGAGCAGGAAAAATGTAGGGTGATAATATGTGCTTTCATTTTCAATGATGTTCTTGTAGGATACCGAGGATATTGGGATGGAAGAGAAGTTTAAGAGGCTGAAAAGAGACTTTGACTGTCAGAGAAAGGAGCTGACGGAAACAAGGAGGGAGTTGGGGGAGATCAAGAGAGAGAATCAACAGAAGAGTAGAGAATGCCAAGAAGCTTGGAACTCCTTGAAAGAGCTTCAAAATGAGCTAATGCGCAAGTCCATGCACGTAGGATCTTTGGGTATGCATAAACCTTTCTGTAGTTATTATTACAATATTATAAAACTAAACATTTGAGGTTTGTTTATCTGATCAACTGATATTTTCGGCTCTGCAGCATTTGCCATTGAGGGGCAAGTGAAGGAGAAAAGTAAGTGGTTTTCATCACTGAGAGACTTGACGAGGAAATTGAAGGTACTGATATGTTAACAAAGTTGAGTGACAAACAAATTAAGAAGGGTAAATATATATTTATAACATGTTAATCAATTTCATTGTATAGATTATGAAAATGGAACACATCAAGCTATTAGAGGAGGCAGAGGCAAGCAAAAAATATCAAGCAGATATGAGAGAAATGGGGCTTATTATCAAGTCCAAAAGTAAGTAGATTTTGTTGCAATATAGCTTTCAATCTTACACACGTTAATCGTTTGCTGTTCCGCATTTGTGCATAATCTAATTCCTCTATTTATGTCATAGTAAATGAACAGCTGGAGTCACATGAAGATCTCAAGTCCAAATATATTGAAGGGGCTACAGAACGGAAAGATCTTTACAATAAGGTTGGTTGAGAGGTAAGTTGTGCAGTTGATTTTGTTTTCATAGATTTGGATTGGATGGGATATAAATAATATGCATGATCATTGATCACTAATTATCCTTCTTCACAGGAAACATAAGGGTCTTTTGCCGTTGTAGGCCTCTCAATGCCGAAGAGATATCTGCAGGAGCAACAATGGCCTTAGATTTTGAATCTGCGAAAGATGGTGATTTGACTGTTATGTCAAATGGAGCTCCTAAGAGGACTTTCAAGTTCGATGCTGTCTTTGGTCCCCAAGCTGAGCAAGGTATTGATGCTTTCATGCCATGAATTCTTTAAGATGGGATTCTGAAATGAACACAAATGCTCATTTTGACAGATTTGTATTGTTTTCTTTATAGCTGTTATTTTTGAAGACACAGCACCATTTGCAACCTCAGTTCTAGATGGGTTCAATGTATGCATTTTTGCATATGGACAGACTGGGACAGGAAAAACTTTCACAATGGAGGGCACAGAAGAGGCTCGAGGTGTTAATTTCAGGACTCTTGAGAAAATGTTTGACATAATCAAGGAGAGGCAGAAGCTCTACTGTTATGATATCTCTGTAAGTGTCTTAGAAGTGTACAATGAGCAAATAAGAGATTTGCTGGTTGCAGGAAATCATCCAGGAACAGCTGCAAAAAGGTATACCACAAATTAGTTGGTTATTTTCCTTCTATTTTCAACCTAACAGCACTTGGACAAGGAAATTAAAGTGAAGCTTAGTATTAGCTTATTTTATAAGTTTTTCAGAATAGTAACTGATATAGTTCACTAAAATGTGCTTTATTGTAGACTTGAGATAAGGCAAGCTGGTGAAGGAATGCATCACATTCCAGGGTTGGTTGAGGCACATGTGAACAATATGACTGAAGTTTGGGAAGTCCTACAAACTGGTAGCAATGCGAGGGCAGTAAGCTCAACCAATTCCAATGAGCATAGCAGCCGATCTCACTGGTCAGCTTAAACTTCTTTTAATTAGATTCCTAAACCATATTTGAATCATATTTCTAAACCATCTGGTTGGATAAACACCACTTATGATGGCCTGTTGTTTCTGTATACAGCATTCACTGTGTTATGGTTAAGGGGGAGAATTTGTTGAATGGGGAATGCACGAGAAGCAAGTTATGGCTGGTGGATCTAGCAGGCAGTGAGCGAGTGGCAAAGACAGAAGTGCATGGCAATAGACTAAAGGAGACACAAAATATTAATAGGTCTCTCTCTGCACTTGGTGATGTCATATCAGCTCTTGCAACAAAAAATTCACACATTCCTTTCAGGTTATGTCAATATAAGTTTTAGCTCATGTTTTCGATCGCAAATGCTGAAATATCTTTTGGTCTATTGGTTGGTATTGAAATTTTTGTTCTTCATGTTGCAGGAATTCCAAGCTTACACACTTGCTACAAGACTCATTAGGTACTTATTTCTCCATGCAA
The DNA here is from genome assembly GCA_007407185.1 of Glycine tomentella. Taxonomy (NCBI): domain Eukaryota; kingdom Viridiplantae; phylum Streptophyta; class Magnoliopsida; order Fabales; family Fabaceae; genus Glycine; species Glycine tomentella. The sequence goes on from PYAF01003870.1 coordinate 876,805, forward strand.
AGAAACTTATCTAGGGTTGCTTCTTTTGCACGTGTATGCCTGACTTCTATCCTCCACATGTATGCAAATATGACTAGAAAATTTGATTGACAATCTCGATTTTCTAGGAGGAGATTCAAAGGCACTCATGTTTGTACAGATCAGTCCTAATGAAAATGATTTGAATGAGACAATTTGCTCTCTGAACTTTGCTAGTAGAGTAAGAGGAATAGAATTGGGACCTGCAAGAAAGCAGTTGGACACTGTTGAACTTTTGAGACACAAACAAATGGTATGACTGATGTAATGCTGTTGTATTTATAAAGTACCTATATTTCACTGCTTAACTGTGATAGTCTGTTTCATTTTCAATAAGTTTACTCTCCTTTGTTAGGTTGAGAAAGTCAAACAAGAGGTAAGGCTGAAGGATTTGCAAATCAAGAAGCTGGAGGAAACAATCCATGGATTGGAGTCCAAGATGAAGGAAAGAGACAGTAAGAACAAAAATCTCCAAGAGAAGGTATCATATAAAAGCACAAATTTATAATTTATATCCTTATAAGTAGTCTTCCTTTCCCCAAGTAGATGGATTCTCTTGGACTTCACTTGCGAATGTCTCATCATTGTCAGTTTTCACTTTCAAGGTCAAGGAACTGGAATCACAACTTCTGGTTGAGAGAAAGCTGGCGCGTCAACATGTAGACTCAAAGATAGCTGAGCAGCACCAAATGAAACATCAAGAAGAGCAAAACAACACACTTCTGAGACCAGCACTTGCAAGCAGACCTCTAGGAAGTCTCAAGAATTTCAACGATCCAGTTAGTGGTGGGTGGTTCAAAGACCAACAAATAAATTCAGCTAAACTGCTCACTGAGAACAACATCTTGAAACCTTGTATACCCTTTTCTACAATTGAGAGCTCCATCAAGTGCATTGATCATGATGAGAAAGAAAACAATCCTGACATGGCTGACAAGGCTCTATTACCAAAAAGGCCTGGAAGAGCTTCTATCTGCATGATGACATCGCGTGTTCCTTCAGCCGTTGCTTCAAGGAGAAACTCTCTGATTCCACTCCCAAGTATACCTAGCTTAACACAGTTCCAATCACCATTATTACCAAAGTTAACAAATCAAGCTGATCAGAAGGAAGCCAATGGGGAATCAGAAACCAACTATGTGCCTGCACAGACTCATTGTGAGAGTCCCAAAGAAGTTAGAAGTGGTGCTAGGAGGATTGGTAGCATACTAAGAAGAAGCCTTCACAAGAAAATACAGGTTAAGTCTCCAATTCAGCAGCACATGAGGAAGGTTGGTGTAAATGTAGGGATGGAGAAAGTTAGAGTTTCCATTGGAAGTAGGGGGAGATTGGCACCAAGGGGGCAAGTAGGATCTGGTAGAAGAGGAGGAGCTAAATATATTCAACAAAAGAATAGTCAAAAGGAAAAGGAAAGGGGATGGATCTAAAAGCTGTGTTGATCTTTTTTTTTTTTTTTTTTTTTTTTTTTTTTTTTTTTTTTTTTGTGCGGATAGATGAAATTGATTTCTTGTGTCACCCCTTTCAAGTAATGCGAAAAATGATATATTTTTCATATGGGGAATGCTAGAAAAGTGTGAAAACTTTATTGTGTACGCCTTAATGTGTATGTATGTGAAAAATTTATCTCATGATTCTCGTCCATAACTAGTGTGAACATCAATCTACAAACAGTCTTGAGTCTTGACATAATAGGATTGATTTCCAATAGTAATTGACTATGGATGCTAAGAACAATAAAGTTCTAAATAAGCCAAAAACATTTCAGTATTAAATCGTACTTGATGCCTTGCAGTAAAAACAAATTGCTCTAAGAGTTTATCATGTTAATTAAGTAAATAGCTACTTAAATAATAAAATGAAGAAATGTTTCGTAAAAATAATATGATCCATTGTACACTAAAAGGTTAGTATGTTGTTGGCCAACATATACCAACATCATTAAGGTACAATGGTGTCAAACCTTGCAATGACTATAAATGGCTTCTCAAGAAATATGAAAAATAGTATGAAACTCATTTGTTAAGAGAAGAAATGACATGGAACTTTTGTTTAAGTTATGTTGGTTTATTTCAGAAATGAGGTTGGGAAACTTTATTCTTATGTTTATTAAGAGGTAATAAATTTAATTTATTTTAGGTATAGTTTATTCATATATAAGAAACTATTATCTCCAGGTTCTGCTCTTTTTTATTCCTGGAGAAAGGGGCTAGAAAAGTGAATTACTGATGAGAAGTATCTTGTTGAATAATAATACAAACATACCTTGATCAATACCCACTATACCCTAGCTATAAAAATGTGAACAATTAATGTAAATTAATCCGTCCTTAATTATTAGTAAAATATATCAATTTAGAGACTAAATTGATTTTTTTTAGAGAAATAAGATCACTTTATTTCATTCATAATTTGAGGATAGACACATGTTGGTATATGCTCAAAATTCTGGATGCTAGCATGGGATCTTGCTATCCTAGCCAAAGTGTGGGCCACAAGATTAGTTTGTCTCCTATTAAAACTAACCAAAGAGTTTGGAAAATGAGAAAAAAGGACTCTGCATTTATTTAAAATACAATGAAAATCAAGAGAGCCTCTAGGAACATTATTAGCTCCATCAACTACCAGTTTGCAGTCAAGCTCGAACTGAATGAGATCTATATTCAAGTGTGTAACCCATTGGAGAGCTTGAAACAGTCCCCATGCTTTGGTCTCTTTTGGATCTATGGTAGCCCAATAAAAAGCATGAATGTGAAGGTGGTTAGTCAAGTTTTTCTAATGAAAATTAGTCATCGATACATTGTACCAACATGGTAACCAAAAAAATTAAAGGAGTATTAAGTGATGTTTATAAAACAAAATTGATTATTTTTGCTCTCATTTCATTCACTTCTAACTTGGCAGGCGTACAAAGGTGAAACAACATCATGCTGCATGTTGCTTCATGATGGATGGGCCGGGAATAGACCTTGTATCCTTCATTTTTCGTAGAGAAAACATTTCCCAAGCATACATATAGATTGGTGCTTATCAAACATGCTAAGCGCCACAGAAACACGCACAAGAAAATAAGAAAAATTGATATCTAGAACAAAAAAGTATAAACAAATAAAAAAAATTAACTTTTTAAACTAATCAGAATAAACTAATTATAAAGTAATCACAAATTTTACATCAGGTGTATATGGTCAAGGAGAAGTAGAACCTAAGACAGACATGCTATCGCGCCGACCTTTTTAATAAGGATTGGTGCATTGTATTTGGCCATTATGCTAAAACTACTCCAATTATAATTATTAGTTTAATATTCATGATTATAAACAAAAACAATAACACCTGACCTTATTTCTTTAATGTTTCCAATTTCATCTTCTTTCAACACAGTCACATGCACATCAGCTTCCATTGTCTAATATATCATGCACCCTTTGGAGCTCTCAATCATTAACTCAGATCCCTTCACATTATTTAATTTATCATAAGTGTTCAAGCAATGTCGAGAGAGAGAGAGAGAGAGAGAGAGAGAGAGAGAGAGAGAGAGAGAGAGAGAGAGAGAGAGAGAGAGAGAGAGCTCAATCATGACCCTCAACTAAATTAGGGTACCCATCTGAAACATATTGACAAAAATGAGAATTGGTGAGATGATTATATACTTTTTTTGTATCGTACAGTTGGCCAAAGGCCCATGCTGTTTGATTCTCTATATTAACCTCCCCACTCCTTTATGTTCAAATGTTTTTTTGATTAGGCTGTGAAACTCTCGATTAATGTTCTGTTTTGAAGGTTGGTATGCATCTATCATATGGACCTTGAAAGGTCATATGCAGATTTTAAATTTTGTGGAGCTTGTGATAAACTAGAGTAGTCCACATATATGTTTATTTTATGTCCCTCGATCGTGTTTTGACACAAGGGTAGTCAAAATTTTGCTTGTAAGACATCTACTGAACCGAACCTAATTAACAACTAGTGTTTTATGTTGACATAGTGCTTTGAATAACTTCAATTCTATATTCTTATAGTAGTAAGTTTCCAACTGAGACATCAAGATTGGTAAATAAGTTGGTATTGTTTAGGTTAGGTAGGTTTTCAGTTTATTTGAACATGACCTACTCATGAAAGCAATGAGTTAGGTTGGAAAATTTCTTCTATATATTTCTGACTTAACCCAACCAACCAATAGTCTTTGTGTACTCTAGAGCAATATTTGCACTAAATAAATGGCACCGCTTAGCATAACTAACTTTGTCTTTATAAACCGTTGGGTTTAACATAAAATACATTAATTAAATCGAATACGAATATTAAACTGTCCAAAGCCCAAACTCCAAATTACTACTTATATATGGGCAATGATATGTTCTTTGATATATTTTTTCTATTTTATTGAAATTATAAAATTTTAATGAGAAAAAGAGATATATAATAATATATGTAAAGAGTTTTATACAATCATGTAATCACAACTTATCATGTATGATAAGTTTGTTAATTTTTAAAATAATTATCTAAAAATAATTCAAATAATAATTTATAATTAGATGATAATGTAAATTAAAATTATTTTAGTCTGTTAATATATAGACATTAAACTTAATTATAATTATAATACTCGTTAAATAAGTGAAGATTACAAAATTTATTATGCTTATTTCTAATCAATTTTAGTAAAACTATAAAAAAAATTAATTAATCAATAATAATAAAAAGTGTGTTAAAAAATGACATTAAAAAGTGTATCATTTTTTTTTTTTTGAGAATTCTCTAAACACACACGTACACGTTGATATGCAAGTAACATGAATGAGAGGATAATAGCTAGGCTTATAGTTGGGCCTTTTTTTTGGTGTATTAATGCTTGCATAAAGTCTTAAGTTTTGTACAACTGGTGCTTAATTTAAGATTAATTTTATATTATTAATGAAATATTTAGCTTTAAAAAAAAATTAAGGACTGATTTGAAAGATTTTTTAATTCTTGGAAAATTATCCAGCATGATGATTAATACTTAGCATGATGTTTAATACTTGAAAGAATTATTTATATATCTTTTTCTTATTTTAAACACTATTTAGGAAGGAGGATAAAAGTTTAATGATGAAATGGATCGGATGTTTATTTGTCTGAAATTTTGTTTCTTAATTATAACAAAATAAAGCAATAGTTGTTGAGTCGGCTAGTATAAGGTTTCTCAAATGTCCAAAGACTCTAAACCTCACTAGAGAGCACACCGCTAGTATTGAATATTTATTTTATAGTCAAGTACATCACCTAAGTTATCAACTATGTCCTATCTGAAATTAATGAAGACAACACTAGTATATCTGTGTAGGGCAGGGACATAGTTTGAATTAGTTCGTTATGGCATCTATCAATTCCATATATATGTCATTAATTGTTTTAATATAGACCAAAGTTTATTCATCATTTCGAAATGGGTCACGCCGATTTTTAAGAGTTCAAAAGACATTAACCTAGCTAGCTCTCATGTGAGTTATGCAGACATACATAGTGCAATGTCCATTTAGATGAAGGCAATAAGTCTTAGGGCATTCCTGGGAGTGTTAAAATGATGCGTGCTTTTTGTTGTAATATTTGTGTATTTAAAAGGTTACTCTTTAATATTTTTAACTTGAAATATTTTCTAATATAGCAACAATTTTTTGTCATACTTTTTTATCATTTAATTGGTCATCATTTCTATTTTAAATTAGTTTTAATACCTCATTTAAACATAATAATTGCTCATTATATTTAGTTAATTATCTTTATTACATTGATTTATGTAACTATTTTCCAAGTATACAAATGATGCTTTTCCCCCTCTTTTGAGATGAAGTTGTCTATTCTCTACTCTTTTCCTAGGTATATATTACTTGCTTTCTTACTTCCTGTGATGTTATATTCCTCAGGTGTGTTGCCATTACATGAATGAAATTAAATGTTTGCGTATTTTTTTTTGGATATTGTTCAATGTTTCTCGTTTTATAATCATGTGAAGTTCTCTTTATTAGGGGAATGCGTGAACTTTTATTCAACTAAAATTAACATCTTGTAAAGATTCCACAGAGTACAATGATTGAGTATTAGGTGCAACATATGTTAAAATTAATGGTCTTTTCTTTTAATATATACCCATGTATGTATAAGATGTGTGGTATTTATAGATGTGTATTTAAATGTTATATGATGACTTCGACTAAAATACATGTGAGTAAGATTATGGTCGGCAACATTACCTGAAAGCTAGTAGTTAGAAGTTGAAAAATTAGTTATTATAATATAAATATTTGGTAAAATTAGCTGTTAAAGTAGTTAAAAAGTGTAAAATGATAGAAAAATACTAAAATAATGATTTATTTAAAAAGGATAACTAGAAAATTGGATAAATATATTAAGGATAAAAATGAAAGAAAATATTAAAAGGTAGAAGCTAGCATTTTAAGCAGCATTTCAAAAAACGCTAAAAACTACTAAAAAAAGTTTATTTATCGAATAGTTAAACAAGTTTTTTAGCTAGTAAAAAAAGTTACAAGCTAGCCTAAATGCCTTGTTGAACATAACCTAACTTAGTGTATTGAGCACTTAGTGAACACATGTTGATATGATTCGTCACTTAGTGAACACATGTTGATGTGATTCGTGTCTTGATGAAACATTAGCTATAATTTTCTTAATTTGTGTTGCTTTTGAGATGCTAAATTTAAATTTGATGCATGACAAGGTTTTGGATGAGATACTCAACTATTTAGCATGCTATATATATATATATATATATATATGTGAGTAAACTAGTGTTTAGTTGAGATTATTATATATGTCTACTACACCTTGATTATATGTGTTTTAGGTGATAATGCACTATTTATTTTGAGAAAGTGCTTTATGGTTTCACATGTGAGTTGTACAATTTGATATAGAAAATTCATGAGAGTATTTATTTTACTTTTAGAGATGTTGTCACTTGAAATTCAACCAAATAGACCTATATAATTTGATCTACTATGGAGATTGAGTTTTGGCTTAGTAGAATATGATATTGATTAGCTAAGAAAATATCTTAGCAAATATCCTTTATGGAAAGTGTGTAGTCTATATGTTTTGATTTTCAAAAGGCAACAACAAGAGTACATCTTGGAATTAAAGTAAAGAAATATTTTGGTAAAAATATTGTTTAAAAGATGGAAGTCCTTTTATTATGTGAAGTGAAAAATGAATTTGACTGATCCTTTGACTTAAACTCAAGAAAGAGGTTATTGTACGAAACATCGAGGGAAATGGACTTTATTAAGTCACTTAAAAACAAACAAGTGATGATAATCCAACCTTTGTGATTGAAGATCTCATGAAGAAGGCTCATATGGATAAAAACAAGTCATTTGTCAGTTGTTCTGCTAGCACTAAATTGATTTTAATCAATTTTAATTTTTATTACATTCCTATGATGTGAGAAAGTGCTAGACATTGCATTAATGAGAGGTTAAACTTTATAGTTAAGCTTTATGTGGTTTTGAGAAAGCTTGACAACTTATAAAGTTTTTAATAATTTTGATATTTCTTATGGGTGGTGTATGATTTGTAACATACACTTGATAAAATCACCTAAATGAGTATCGAGTGGGGCTAGTGGCATGAGATTTTGGCAAGATCTCTAGAACACTGATAATTATCGGACACACACATGACCTATTTGTGCACAACAATGACAACAACAAGAATTGTGGGGGTGTGATGTGATTGGTAGACCTCTAATGTGTTAGGGTACAAGTGTGAGGTAAAGTCCCACATCAGACAGAAATAGAAAAGTTGAGCACCATATAAGTGAGAAGAAGATCCATAAACTTGAGTATTAAAGTTTTGGGTTAAAGTGTGATGTCTAGTTCACTTATATGGTTGCTCATGGCTCATTGGTGTAAATCTCTCCGATATTTACCTCCTCGATTTACCAACATTTGGTATTAGAGCCGATGGTTCAACTTGGTGATCGACTCAGACAAGTAAGAAGGCGATTGTGGATCCATAGACATGGAGATCCTTTGTGTTGAAAGTCTTCCTGACGGGTGAGTCCATGCATGGAAGGCCAGACAGTGGGTCCTGCAAGTGTTGTGACGATACAAGTGAGGTTCAGCTCTAAGGGCCACCATTGGATACTTGTGAATTGAAAATGATTTCCGCTCGAGGCGGAGGCTATCATGTGGGAGAGACTCACACTTGAGGGGGAGATTGTTGGATTACAAGTCTGAGGTAAAGTCCCACATCGGATAGAAATAGAAAAGTTGAGCACCATATAAGTGAGGAGAAGACCTATAAACTTGAGCCTTAAGATTTTGGGTTAAAGTGTGGTGTCTAGTTCACTTATATGGTTGCTCATGGCTCATTGGTGTAAATCTCCCCGATATTTACCCTCCTCGATTTCCCAACATAATGCACACCAAGCGTTTTTTATTCATTTAGCTTGCTACACCAACTACGTTATGTGTTAAGGTCCGATACATTATATCCTAGATGAGAACTCATAAAGTTCTTTTTAATTTTTGAAACATTTTAATCATTTTGAAATATGTGGAGGATTGTTGTAATATTTGTGTATTTCAAAAGGTTACTCTTTATTCTTTTTATACTTGGAATATTTTCCAATAACAAATTTGTGTCACCTTTTTACCATTTAATTAGCCTACTTTTGTTTTAAATTGCTTTTAATATCTCATTTAAACATAATAATTGCTCATTATATTTAGTTAATTATCTTTATTGTATTGATTTATGTGACTATTTTTCAACTGTAAAAATGATGTTTCCCCCTCTTTTGAGTTGGAGTTGTCTGGTCTATTCTCTTCTCTTTTGTTGGGTATATTACTTGCTAGTTTTGATGCCCCAAATTAATTTTGGGAAGAGCTTGTTAAATCCTCGGGGACTAGTGCATCACCTGAGATAAGTTATTGAGGATAGTGAGATTTCACACTCTCAAACTTAATTTGTTCGTGACCTTACATGTTTGAAGATCGTTCAGTTCGAGTGATCGAGATGGGTCATGATTTTGAGCACTATGGATAACACTTTTGTGACATATGATGAGATTTGGAGATTGTAGAGGGCTTGGGATATACATTATCAATGATGTTTTTTTACCATGGTATTGATATAAAATAGTCTTTGCCAAAAGCAATAAGTAATCTTTGTCGGAATCATAAATGCGCACAAGATGAATATTTATTTTTCAATATGATTTATTTCATATCTAAAGTTAAAATTTGAATCTTGAACTATTTGATTAAAGTCATAAATCGTTACTATTTATGTCAATCGTTGTTAGTATTATGAATTGTGTTTTGATTATTATTAATTATAAGTATTAGTATTATCAACCACTAAACATTGCCTTGGATACCAGTAAGGCAAGTTGAACCTATTAATATGCGTCAGTCATAAATAAACTTATATGTGTATATATATGGGCATGCCATATGCACATGGATGGTTAAGCACTAAGTTGTTTACAACGTTATATGTCTATACAAATATTGAGCATGATATGGTCATTCAGAAATATTCGCGGAAGACTGTTTGCAAAAGAAGAATCCGATGTTATATATATTAAACACTGCGTTAAAGAAAGGGCATGCAACAAATAATTAGCTTCAAAGTATAGGATATTTCTAAATTCTAAGGCTTATTTTTTATTATAACAAAATTATGATTAATTTGTTTTCAGATTTATATTGTGGGGATTGTTCATTATGATCAAGTATTTATAGTTTAATTAGCTGCAAGTGTGAAAGAAATAATATAAGCTAGCATAGCCATCGAATAATTTTTCCTTCCCCCTAATGTAATTGACTAATTGCGTAAAAAATGAAACCTGTAGCTATATATCTCACAAGATGCATGGACACCAACGCTACTTACAACATCAATAATGATATATAGACAGTATATATCATAAATACTTATTTGATATTTTTTTTTATCTTCCTCTTTTTATCAAATTAATCATATCATATATTATACCTATAATTATCTCTCTCTCAATATCGATTAACATGAGATGTCCATGCATCTTTATTACTTTACAACCACACAATGTTGGATTGGCTTACACCTCTTAAGGCATGAGGTTGAAAGATTATATGCCCTCCAATATCAGATACTAACCTCAATACACATCTAGCTAGAGGTTCAGATTATGTTTGATGAAACTCACGGTTAATATTCAATTAATAGTTATGAGTTTAACAAAATAAATCCATCATATAATCTTATAAGATTAATTTTATAAAATAGTTATTTTTTTTATTAATATATGTAAAATAATGAGAATGAATTATAATATAACTATAAAGTTGTGTTTTGATGGCTTGTTGGTCATGGATTCGAATATGAAAACAGTCTTTTTGCATATACAAAAATAAAATTACGTACAATATCTCTCCTTCTTATGTTCACATAGTAAAAAGCATCTGGACTAATGAAATACATTTTTTATGTATAAAATAATCTAAATAACACCTTTTAATTCCTTTATTTTGTCAATTTTGGAGGGGATCAGATCTCCTAAAAAAATTGGAGTTGACTAAAAGGTAGCTAGAGACTAAGAAAAAGGGAACATCACCCATCCCCCTTCATTATTGTTATCAATTGAATATTAAAACTTTCTTAAATTTAACATTTCCTCATTAAAGAAGAGCAGTTGGATCTCTCTTATCACGAGGGATGGAGGTTCATAATTTTGGTGTAGCCTTCATTATTAATTTAGCTGCACTAAATACTACTGCTACCTAAGGAAGTTGAAGACCATTTTTTAATTTATGAACTCTGAATTATAAGCTTACTCCAATTAATACTAATGCATTAATAAATGGGGAAAATTGGAATAATGAAATTGTGTAGGCGACAATGTAGGGCCATTGTTGACCACGTGGCAGACAGCATCACTAACCTCTTTCTTCCCATATAGGTCCCAACCCCTTATGAGCTTCAACGCTTTCATATTACCCCACGTTCATGTCAACACATGGCACCATCATCGTCACCCATTTTCCTATTTCATTAATTAACTTAACCTTAGTCACAAACAAAACAATATTAATTACGAACATGTTGATTTTGATCGTAAATCCACTGTTCTGCTCTTGCATGTTTTGAAGGATATGGTATTTCAAATGGTTAGGATAGTTTAGCTAGATACAGCTGAGGCTTTAATTTAATCATGTTTTTGTTACAATGGTTGTTTAGTTTAACAGCAAAATAATTAAAATTAAGATATTAAGATAATTTATTGAATCCACCAAAAAAATAAATATAATTTATTGATGTTCAACTAGTACTCCTACTCCCTCCTGTCTCCATTATAATAAAAAATGACATATTTTATGTATATTAAAGAAGTTAGTTGACTTTTTTTAAATTATGTCATTTTTAATAAATATTTTTCTTAAATTATTATTTATTGAAATTTTTATATCAAACATAATTTTTTTTATCTTAATAAGTGAAAATTATTTTAAATATAATCTCATTAAATAAGATAAAGGAATTGTGATTTATTTATATTTAAGAAAAAATGAATTTTTTTTATTACTTATATTCGAGATCTAAGAAATTACTTTACAAATTACAGTATAATATAGTATACTGTACTGATTTCATAAAATAAAAAGGATTAATGAGTTATTTAATTAATAATTGAGTCAGTCGAGTCAAGGTATCATAGTTTGAGCTTAATGCATGCATTTAGGATAACTATGAACTATTTGACTATTTCAACAAAATTATATGATGAGATGTAAGAATTCCTTAAAGAAAAGAATGACTCAATACCCAAAAACTAAAATGGAAAAGAATGACTCGGGCAAATGTCATGTTTCTAATGGAAGCAAAATATCACAATTGAGTCCATTCTTAAGGGCTGTTCACTATATTTAACAAGATACCACCCTCCAACATGATACCAACTTTTTATCTGCTCTAGCTATTATATTCAAATGAATTTTGTAGAATTAATACAACTCGATCCTATGCAACTATACAGCACCGTCCCTATTTTCCGGTAACAAAGTCTAGGTTTGTCAAATGGCCTGCATCTAGCTACAGCTAGCTCTAGCACTATAGCATTAAAACCATGCAAAAATTCCATTTTCCAACGAACTAACACAAACAATTAATTACTACAACTCACTCCCCTAACTGCACTTATCCACTACGAACACTGCATCACTATCACTGACTCAACAACAACGTTCTATTTGTTCCCAAGGTTCCATTAATTACTACTCCATCATCTCTCTCTTGCCTGCACGTATCCTTTTACGCAAACAAAGAATTTTATTAACAGTTTCTTGTCAATTAAACATCTCAACAACATATCACGAAAAAAGATTAATCTAGATCATAGATACTCGGTTCCTATATCATTAAATAATTTTTCTGTTTTAGGAAATCTTATTCGAGTTAAATAGAATAATTATAAACGACAAAAATATTTAATACAACAAGTTATATATTTAGAATTTAAAAATTAAACTAAAAGTTTAAAACAATTGCATAATAATTAATTCATATACTTGATGGTAAAATAATTTATTTTTACTCCTGTCATTTTTTTGTCACTCCCCAATAAATCAGCCTAGCTTTTTTTATTTTTTTATTTTTAAAATGAATAATTCAACGTAGCCTTTTTTTTTTTTTTAAAAAAGAATAAATCAACCTAGTTAATAATAATAAATACAATAATAATTCAAACTTCCATAATGATATAATAATAAGAACGAAAGCAATAGAATATGTGAACTCCAGTTGGTCAACCTAACCTCTTCATCTGTCCATGTCCCTGATGTAATGCTCCAGTTGGGTCAACTTCTTGAACCTTCGGCCCCAGCTTCTCTTTCTTCCCGTCCTTTTAAATACACAAAACAAAAACCAACGTTAATCTCTCAGAACCAAAACCACTCTCACACACACTCCACACAACCATGGACGAACCCACATTGTTGTTCCCCGACACCGACCTCGATCTCAGCTTCACCAGCACCACCACCGACCGCACCACCACCAGTGCAAGAACCAGCTTAGCCCGAACAAGCAGCCTCACCCTCAGCTTCAACGACCGTCTCTCCACATTCTCCGCCTCGGAAAACACCACCGCTGCCGTCATCAACCGCCGTCCCCACCGGAGTGCCGACCCCAACTGGTCCGCCATCCAGGCCGCCGTCAATCTCTCCTCCGACGGGCGCCTCCACCTCCGCCACCTCAAGCTCCTCCGCCACCTCGGCTCCGGCAACCTAGGCCGCGTCTTCCTCTGCCGCCTCCGCGACTACGACGGCGCCCACTTCGCCCTCAAGGTCGTTGATAAAGACCTCCTCACAGCGAAGAAACTCTCCCACGCGCAGACCGAGGCGGAGATACTACACGCGCTCGACCACCCCTTCCTCCCCACGCTCTACGCGCGCATCGACGTGTCACACTACACGTGCCTCCTCATTGACTTCTGCCCCGGCGGCGACCTCCACTCCCTCCTACGCAGGCAACCCCAGTTCCGCCTCCCCCTCTCGGCGGCGCGTTTCTTCGCCGCAGAGGTCGTCCTCGCCCTCGAGTACCTCCACGCGCTCGGCATCGTCTACCGCGACCTTAAACCAGAGAACGTCCTCCTGCGCGAGGACGGCCACGTCATGCTCTCAGATTTCGATTTGTGCTTCAAATCTGACGTGGCACCCTGTGTCGACTTTCGGGCCCACTCCCCACACCGCGTGGGCCCCACGAACGGTTGTTTCGGTTATAACTGTCATCGATCTCGAGACAGGAAAAAAGAAAAGTTAGTTGCAGAGTTCGTGGCGGAACCGGTGACGGCGTTTTCACGGTCGTGCGTTGGGACGCACGAATATTTAGCTCCCGAGCTTGTTTCGGGTAACGGTCACGGTAACGGCGTGGATTGGTGGGCTTTTGGGGTGTTCGTTTACGAGTTGTTGTACGGGACGACGCCGTTTAAGGGGTGTAGCAAGGAGGGCACGCTGCGCAATATAGCGTCGAGCAAGGATGTGAGGTTCGTCCACGTGGCGGAGCGAGAGGAGCCCGGGATGGCTGAGGCGAGGGATTTGATTGAGAAGTTGTTGGTGAAGGACCCTAGAAAAAGGCTAGGATGCGCTAAGGGTGCTACTGAGATTAAACGACACCCTTTTTTTGATGGAATTAAGTGGCCTTTGATAAGGACTTATCGGCCACCGGAGCTTAAGGGATTGATGAGAAGGAATAAGTCAAACGTGAGTTGCAAGAGAAAGAGGTGGTGGTGGAAGAGACTAGGGCATGTTTTGAGGAACAAAGAGGGTAAATATAATTTCTTTTCAAACTATAGTAATAATAATTATTATCATTATGTTGATGATAATTACAAGGTTAGGTAGGTAATAAGCGTGCAATTCTGCGTTCATTATTCGGCTTGCTTTTTGGATGGAGTTTTATAGACATTGGAAGATATGTATACATATAGAGGATAGTGTGACCATAGTTTTCAATTTTGGGTGTGCAGTGAGAGAGTGTAGTTTTCGTGACACAGGTTTACTGTTGTACATGAATCACAAATGATATATATACATCAAACCGATTTCTGTTAATGTCTTTGTCTTTGTTATTTTTTTTTTCTTTCTTTCTTTCAATTTAGCATTTTAGCTATTTTACGAATAATTTTATGTAGCTTGTAATTAGGTTAGGTTGTTTAGGTTAATTTATCATGTGCTGTTCCTTAACTTTTATCAATTACTAATCTCTATTAAGAAATTTTCATGGATGTTATAGAGAGTGGATTCATGCTATTTTGAAGGCTATAAAGTGTTCTAACGAGGTAAAAGATAAAGAATTTGTTGCCAAACAAATGAGAGATATAATTATAAAGGTTGGGGTCACAGGTGTGGTGTAAATTGATTGATAATGCAACTATTTATAAGGCTGTTAGTTTAATCATTAAGTTAGAGTTTCCTTTTATTTATTGGACTCTCTGTGTTATACACACCCTAAATCATGTTTTGAAAAATAGTTGTATAGTCAAGAACATAGACAAAAATAATGTTGCTTATTCAGATTGTTATTGGATCACAAAAGTTACTAGAGATGCCACATTTATTAAAAAAATTATCATGGGTCACTTATTACTTGTTGAGAAAAAGTCCCTTAGAAGCTAGAGTTTTTAATAATGTCAAATCATCAAGAAGCAAACCTTAATTTATTTAGTCATTAATAATTGTTTTGAGTGTTCTTAATTAGATAAGACTAAAATTCAAAAGCATGAAAACGGTGTGAAATATAAGCTTACGATTGAAGTTTTTCACACATAGATTCTGCATGTTCAGAAGTAGGACTACGAGAAGGAGAATTTTTCAAAAGTTGGAAAGGTAGTCATGCTTTTTATGTTAAAGTGTAGATATCGAAAATTGTATATGATTAAAAACATGATGTTTGGGATAGTTTTAGTCAAGGAATAAATATCAAAAGCTACATATAACTAAGGGACCATAGAAGTTGCAACAAAGATTAGTGAAAATAGACGTGTCTACATTACTCAGAAGCACACACCAGACCTGATGAGTTAGAAGATGTGTAATGGTGTTTGGAGGCATTGATTCTAAAAGTTGAAACTTCTCCGGTATACTTGAAGAATTTCATAAGAAGAGAACACAAAGAAGATACCAAATCCTGACCAAAGGTAAATAATCAATAAAGTGGATCAAAATATCACTAGAAGGGATTGAATAATGACACTTGACTGACTATGATTTTCTTTGCAAAAGAACACACAACTTCTAAAGTTTTTTCCTCAAGCTATTAATTTGGATTAATTTCATAAGCTTTGTTTGGAGTGGAGCTTAACCTCCTATAGTCTTTGGACGAAAATGATTATATAATAAAATACGGCTTCTAAAGCTAATTTTATCTTTTCTCAAGAAAAGTAGTTGTTGCTTTTGATCTTTGAAACTTGTTTTGTAAAAACTGGTTTTGAGTTATATTAGTGTATACCTTTGTAAAACATGGTTTTCCAAAATAGAAAGTGAATAAACAACAAATCAAAAACAATAAAGGAGGATAAAATACACACATAAATTATACTGGTTCACCCATAACCTTGGGACATATCAATGTCCAGTCCTTGCACCTATAGAATTTCTACTAACACAAGTACAAATTGTAGTTTTCTTTCTTCGGAAGACTTCACAAGCTCTTACAACTATTATTCTCCAAGTCTCTATTGATTGCCCCAAGTACTTCTTTTTTTTCTCAAAATGTCTTTCCATGCTTCACCCAAATATTCTTTTGAAAAGTTTCTCTAGACTTCACGTAAGTATTCTCTAAGCCTCTATTGGCTTTCCACCAGTATTTTTTAAGATTTTGTTGGCTCTACGCAAGTATTATAGAACACATTCATATAAAAGGGGGTTGCAAGTAAGATTTTAAAGAATAACAAAATAAGGAACGTGAAAATACGGTTTAAAAGGGTATATTTGTAGTAATAATATAAAAAGGGGAAGGGGTGTGCTCAGTAAAAATTTGGACCTCTTCTAAATCGTAACCCGCATTGTTCGGCCCGCATTAAGTCATACAGCCCATTTTACCACCTCTCGCCGTTTGGGAAAGCTTTAAATCATGCTTACCAAATGAAAAACATTCTACTCAAATTTTCTCTAAGGCCTTTACGTATGTTGAAGAGTAGAAATTTCTCACACAACTCTAATTTAAGTTTGTTTGATTGTTCTATTTATTATGAGATTTGTCAAGGAGTATTTCTTTTGCATATTCAATGGGTCTATAACTGCGGCATTCACGACTGGGCTTTTGTTGCAAGTTCCAATGTGGTTGAATGCACACAATAGCACATAAAGATGATGCTGTGATGCAATTTTATTTGAGGTGGCAATAGGACTCAGTATTTGCAAAACGTACCCGTATTGAATAGGATATGCATGCATTGTGTAAAAAAAGACAGGGATATACATGCATTAAATGGGTCTAGAGTTTGAGTACGAGTAATTATTTAATTATACCATGTTATGGGCAGAGATATAGGTTTGAGATATTTACTACTCCCTTCGTTTCCAAGTATATAATATTTAAGATTTTTTATAAATATAAAGAAATATAATTAATTTGTTAAAATTAAATTTTAAAAATATATTGGATAACTTTTTAATATCTCTTTATCTCTCTAGTTAACGTTAGTTCCACTAAATATTTATTAAGATTTATATTTTAGAATTTTTTTTAAATATCATATATTCTAAAATGGAGAAAGTATGTTTAGAATTAATTCTTCTAACCATTTTGAATTAATTTATAATGAAGTTAAATAGTACTAGTTCTTTTGTCATTTATCTAAGTGAAATTAATTAGACTTAAAATTTTTCAAACAAATTTTCAATTCTTTGCAAAAAAAATTAATCATCAATAAATTGATAGATTCTTTACTTTTAATTAATACTATCTTTATTATTAGTATTAGTATTGTAATATATTAATATCTATATTTATATTTATATTTATATTTATATTTTATTAGTTCGTGAAAAACATGTTGTAAATACCTAATGAGTGAAGTATATGTGACATTGAAGTTGTTTCATTTGCCTATACGAGTATAAGAAGAAATAATTTTTTAAAATATGAATAAAGATACATATTGTAATACATTATTTGAATCCAGTCCATTGTCATCCCTAATGTTTTTCTATCTTTGAAATGGGATGCTTTTGGCATGACTCATGAGAGAATAGGAGACTTCATTCCTTGAATTGCAAAGTTGGGATACATGTGGCAATTCATCTTAATAGTGGGTTACTATATATATTGTGTTCTTATAAAGTGTTGCAAGATGCCCCGCATACATCCAAAAAGGTGGTGGTTGCAAAGGCAACTACGCAAGAGAGGGAGAGGCAAAGGTATTTTCCTAATTATAGAAATATCTTTTTTAACATTTTTTTTAACATTTAATGTAACGATTATTTGGTAATATAATTTTGATTTAATCTAAAGTTTAGTTGTAAGATGGAATATCATAAAAAATAAAAATATAAAAGGGTGTGATGTTCTGTCCTTGAAGATACGGATGTCTAGCTGGATAACTAGTAGGTTAATTTCGGACCAAAGAACTCTCTCCAAGGTATCTATGGAAGAGATACTCCTAGGTCAAGTAAATCACCGTGCACCTTGATACCGATAATGAGCGTGAGGTGTGTGCATAGTGATAACATATAATAGGGTTCTGAGAGAATGAATATACCTGTGAGCGTACCTCTTATTTATAAGGATGTTACCTCTAGGTTCATTGCTACCACCTCTTGATTAGATAAGATATAACCTCTTGATTAGATAAGATATCAGTTTGTTGGGATCTCCTTTGATAACTGTTATGCGCGTTGTAGAGATCTTCCTAGTTATTGTTGAGATTATGAGCTAATGGGCCCTTACTGGGCCTTACCATATTAGGCCAATATACTGGATCCGTAACAGTTGTCCCCTAGCCCGGTAATCTGGTTGTCCAGGTTGTCAGGGTGTATACTATGTTGAACTTTCTGTCGTGAATTGCCCCCAGACATTCAAGCCGAGTTAAATTCTGATCATGAATCTTTATTCCTTCTTGTGATTGTCAAACATTCGGGTTTCGGGGTTTATCTGTTTTAACGACAGGTTTTTTCATTAACTCAGATTATTATGAGAAAAGGCACACGCCGGTACAACATTTATATCCCGGAGGACTAGTACGAAATTTATACCCCGGAGGACCGGTACAACGTTTATATCCCAGAGGGCCGGTACAACATTTATATCCCAGAGGACCGGTTATGAACTCAAACACTTTTAGAGTTCTATTCAATGACTTGGCCAAAGTCAAAAATATCTTACGCAGAGTCTGCTTGAATATTCATTTGGTATTAAAACCCGTATTATATTATGCGAAGGTTTTATCTAAATTTCCATATTACATTCCAGCTCATACTACTGGAATCCAATCCGGACCAAGGGCAATCTATCACATGTTCAAACTTAGTTTTTAACCAAGACCTTAAACATTTCAACCTGATCAGGATCAATATAACGGTTCACCTCCTTAGCCCAGAATACAACTTTGATGCATCATATACATAAAGGTTTATTTTTATACCCCCATTTTATCTAAACCCAGATTTAAGTATCTCGGTTTCAGATTTTTAACTCGGCATTGCCTAAGTTTCATTAGCTAAAGGTTTTAACCAGCTTCTTTTGATAAAGCACATCTCCTGTCTGAACCCTTGACCGATTCGAAATGAACAAACCCACATTTTTGAAAGAGATGATCGAGTCTGCCATCCTAGGCGGTTCTCCCGTAGCGTCTCTGCTGGCAACTTTCTAAGGTTCAGGTTTGTCTGCCTATCCTAGGTGACCATCTTCGTCTACTACAACTAGGGGTGTGTGCCATAGAGTGTGGTGTAGGTGTCACCAGTCCGAGGAGTAATTCAAATGTTATATAGATGCGGGAGAAGATTAAACCTCTCTTGGCGTGATTTGAATTAGACCATCTCGATCTGGTAAACCCCTTTTTACTATAAAGTCAAATCTCAGTTTGAAACCCCAATACTTGCTACTCCTCATTCCGCCCGCTGGCCTATTGGGATAACAGCCTTGTCTTACCCTTAAGCAATCACTTCTTTAGTTTTTAACCCTTTCTTGGACTTTACCCTCAAGATCTCTTACAACTTGAGTTTTTAACCCGGTTCGAATTTCGGAAGCGTCATCCCTCACTCTTCGAACCCGACCTCGATTTCAAATTTCGGAAGCATACCTTTTTTCCATGTCATCCATCCGGGTCAGGATTGAATTGAGAGCGTTGCTCATGAAACACTCGTTAGGCTCGGGATTACGGGGTTGAACCATTTGAGTTTGATCCAGGCGACTAGCATCTATTTGATTGGGTAGAACTGCCCGTGTCGCTGGAGTAGGAGTGGAGGCTGTGTCTGAAACCTCTTCGCTCACATGGACAACGTCATAGTCCACCAATTGGGGTATGCCATGTTCTGGTCTAGAGAGGGCAGTGAATTCACCTCCTCCACAACAGGATTTGAAGGTAAGTTCCCCCTTACACCCGCATCAGATTATGGGCATGCAATATGATTGTTACTTCTCGTGTTTACCATCGGGAACGTGGGATTTGAAATTTAACATCCCCACACACAGCGCCAATTGTTCTGTCCTTGAAGACAGGGATGTCTAGTTGGATAGCTAGTAGGTTAATTTCCAAGGCATCTATGGAAGAGATACCCCTAGGTCAAGCAGATCATCGTGCACCTTGATACCGATAATGGACGTGAGGTATGTGCACAGTGACAACATATAATAGGGTTCATAGAGAATGAATATACCTGTGAGTGTACCTCTTATTTATAAGGGTGTTACCTCTAGGTTCATTGCTGCCAACTCTTTATTAGATAAGATATAACCTCTTGATTAGATAAGATATCAGTTTGTTGGGATCTCCTTTGATAACTGTTCTGCGCGTTGTTGAGATCTTCCTAGTTATTGTTGAGATTATGAGCTAACGGACCCTTACTGGGCCTCACCATATTAGGCTCATATACTGGGTCCTAATAGGTGCCATTTTTTTTTTATAAAAAATATGGCACTATTGTCCTTGTGATTGAATATCCTCTTGGAGATATACTCCTCCCCCTATATTCCCGTGCTACATGTTAAATTACAAGTACTGCATGCTAGTAGGTGACAAGTTATTTTCCATGGCTTCAACTGGCCCCTGATGTATACTTAGTACTACAAGTACCCTTTGTAATGAGTTCATTTCTTTTGGCTAGCAAAAAAAAAACCCATAAAAACACACACACTCACACACATCACTCGTATACTAGAATTCAAATGACTTTGTTGGAGTACAAGTGTGAAGTAAAGTTCCACATCAGATAGAAATAGAAAAGTTGAGCACCATATAAGTGAGGAGAAGACCCATAAAATTGAGTCTTAAGGTTTTGGGTTAAGGTGTGATGTCTAGTTCACTTATATGCTTGTTCATGACTCACTGGTGTAAATCTCTCTGATAGTTATCCCCCTCGATTTCCCAACAGACTTACGTACATACCTAAATTAATTTTCCGTTCCTTTGGGGGTTAATTGCAATTTCATTTACATTTTTTTTATTAATTTAGCTTCTTAGTAATTGTCCTAGTTGCATATTATTTTTTTATGTGAAAGAAATAAAATAACATAAAAGTAATAAATTAGCCAACTCTAGAAAAGAAAGTTCCTAGAGCATCCACAATAAGAAAAGATTGAGCCCTTATGGACATTGATCAAGAAGAAGAAGAGGATGACTCTTTGATGCACCTTTCTTTGCCAGCCAATCTACACAGTTGTTCCCTTCACACAGAGAATGTTGAAATCACAACTGCCAATCAATATTGAAGAAACCCTGATTTTCTGGATTAGGAGATAGTAGGTCCCTTCACACAGTGAATGTCGAAATCCCAACTGCCAATCAATATCGAAGAAACCCTGATTTTCTGGATTAGGAGATAGTAGGGATGAGTAGAAACCATTGCGTCATTAATAAACTGAAGAACTGTTGACGAGTCTGATTCACAAACTAGTTTGCTAGTTTCCTCAAGCCAAACTACATTGATGCCATGATAAATTTCCTGGAGCTTAGCATTAGTGTTTGTTGAGACGCCACAAAAACCATAGAAACCTATAATCTAGCGGCCATGACTGTCACACACCAAACCTCCAAACCCAAATTTTCCTAGATTTCCATAAGCACTGCCATTGACATTAAGCTTGATCTCATTGCCTACCAGAGGATGCCACTTAATAAACCTTTGTTGGGTATGCTTGGGTTGACACACACATTTCTTAGAGACCAGATTAAACAAACTGGAAATCTGATTGAGTACCGTTGTGTCGGAGATGACTTTGTCTGA
Organism: Glycine tomentella; assembly: GCA_007407185.1. Lineage (NCBI taxonomy): Eukaryota > Viridiplantae > Streptophyta > Magnoliopsida > Fabales > Fabaceae > Glycine > Glycine tomentella. The sequence goes on from PYAF01003870.1 coordinate 898,755, forward strand.
GAACAATTCACTATTCCTAGCTTTTCCAAATGAAACCAGCAAGAAATAACAAAGAGGATTCCATTAACAACTTGAGCATGTCACTTTAACCAACTTAAATCGTCTTCATTAGTTCATGAACTTGAACGTCTAGATTCAAGAGATTCCAAATTCTTGTTGCTTTCGGACAATCTGCTACGGGCATCTTTGGATACAGTTACATGTGTTTTTGAGAGTTTCTTTATTGGAAATATAGAAGCTCTCAAAAGCATTTCAAGCCTTGTATTCAAACAGGCTCAGACTCGTACTATAGATTCTTAAATGGCACTACACCTGCAACATGAAAAGTCACTAGTAATATGTCTGTTAATACAAAATAAATTTGTTGGGAGACCTTGAGAGTAATATATATTAACATCATGCACATCCACCTCCACCTCCACATCTTCTAACTGATTGCAAATAATACCCCGATAAGACTAGTGATTGAATCAAAGAGAGAGATCACCTCCACCAACTCGAAACATGAAACCTGGTTCCAGAACCACTACTACTTTAACTATGAGCGACCATGTGCAAGAGGAACCAAGAAATTCACGCCTATGCAGAATAGAATTTTCATTCAAGTACTTCGCATTGATCAGCTTGACCCAAACCTTGGTAGGATTATGAATGACTGTCCAAATATACTTCTCCAACATAGCTATATTAGCTTCCCTAGTTGTTCTTACACCAAGACTTCCTTTTTTTTTTTGGTTGAGAAACAACATTCCAATTAATCTAGTGAGATGAGGAGGAACCCCAAATGAATTTCCTTGATGCGACATCAAGAGCATCACAAAGGCCTTGAGGCAACCACATATTCTGCATAATATAAGTGGGAATATAGTTCAACATAGACTTACAAAAAGTGACTCTCCCAACTCTATTGAGCAACTTTGCTTTCCACCTTGCTAATCAAGAATTGACCTTTTCCAGAATAAAGGAGAAATGGCTCCTCTTCACCCTCCCATAAATTAAGGGAAAACCTAAATATTTACCTATATCCATGGTATTATGGAAACCAAGGATAAAAGCAAACTTTTGGGTTTTATGCCGAGACATATTCTTTGAAACCACTCTTTACAAAATAGATCCAAGGCCTTTTTAACCGCACAGACTTGCTTAGCATTAACAGTAGAAAAAAACAGACAATCATATGCAAAGAATAAATGAGAGAAAGTTGGTCCTTTTTTAGCAATCGTTATTGGATGCCAGGAATTATCTCAACATTTCCTGAATAAAGCAAGGCAATTGCTCCATACAAAAAACAAACAGGTAGGGTGATAAGGGATCCCCTTGACGATAAGCACCTCATTATTCCATCTCAAGGATAAGGAAGTAACAAGGGTGTAATTCATAATCAAGTTAATAGAGTGTTATGTAAGAAATCCCAATCAACTTTATCATAGGCTTTTTCAAAGTCAATCTTGTAAATAATGAAGCTTGGCTTGCCTCTTTTCTTATGCCGACAATTTCTTGGGCAATGAGAGCATTATCACTAGTCCCCCTTCCAAGAATGAAGCTACTTTGACACTGCCCTATGAGAGAGTTCATGTAAGCACAAATCCCATGAACTAGAACCTTTGAAATAGTTTTAAGAAGCACATTACAAAGATTGATAGGACGAAAATCCTTCAAGGAAGTAGGCATGTCAACTTTAGGGGCAAGAACTACCAAAGTATCTGCTAGAGATGGATTTATAACCCTAGTGGAAAAAGCATTAGTCACCATCTCTCAAACATCATTTCCAACCTAATCCCAAAAGGTTTGAAAAAAGATGGGTTGGAAACCATCCGGGCCAAGAAATTTATAGGGAGTCATGGAGAAAATAGCAACACAAACCTCTCTAAATGAAATAGGTTTAATCAAATCTTCAAAGAGTTGTTGATCAATTTTGGGGAGAATGGAAACTTCAAGAATTTTATGCACCCCTTTTAGCTTAGCCTCAATATCTCTTTTACATTTAAAAATATTGCCACAAGTTTCCACATTAAACTTGATAGATTCATTCATAACAACACCAAGTTTGTGAAAAGTGTTACCTACAGTTTGTAACCAAGTACTAGTCACCAAGGGATTATATTTAGGATGGTTGATCCAAACTGCCTAGAATTAAGTGAAAGTTCTTGAATTTCTAGCTCCTATATTAGAGAAATGAGACAAGAATAGGGTTGTGATTCGAGTTATAAAGAGGAACAAGCTCTCCAAGTGCATGGGGAAATGCAATCCCCCAATTCAGGTTGGCTAGGGCATGATCTAGCTTTTTTCAAATGTGATTTCCAGTAGCAGAATGTCTCCTCCGAGTAAAAAAATCCCCCACTATGCTAATATCCAGGATATTGCAAGCTTAATACCCTGAGGTCTTAGTAGAAAAAAGTATTTCATTAAAATCCCCTAAAATAATCCAAGGTTCATTAATAGTATCACCAACATGAGCGAGATGTTTCCATATATAGATTGATATGATTACTAGGAGCAATGTAACACCAAGTGAAATTCCTTTTAGAAACCTAGAAGGTAATCATATGAGAATTGGAGTTTATCAAAGAGTAGGAAACTTCCTTTGTGTTAGAACCTAGATACCTCTTTAGTGTCCCCAGTTTGTTTCCTTAAGAAAGAAAGAGAAATAACCTTCCTTGGTCCAAAGAGGTTAAACTAAGGCAAAAAGAGTGTGAGGCTCATAGACAAGGAAAAGAGAAGGATTATATCTCTTGATAATATCTTTAAGGTGTCTCCATGTGTTGTTATTGGAGGCCCCTTTGATGTTCCAGGAAATTATGGAAAGTCATTGAAAAGATTTATGATAAAAATTATAAAGAATGGCCCAAGAAGCCCTAAAATGGCCTTATGGGGCTCCAATTCCATTGTCGGCATTAGCATCAATATTGGAAGCTTCATGCAAAACCTCCATGGCTTCAACTGTATTGGCATCCTATTCTTCTTCAACAAATCTTATCTGGGCATTGGATAATTCTTGGAAAGGTATTGTGGATTGAATGACATGCATTGAGGGATTCATAAATCTTAACTTCCTGATTAATCCTTGTGCTCTTAGTTCCTAAATCATTAACCATGATTTCACGTGGCTCTTTATTTTTAAGTGGATGAACGAGAACATTTTTTTCATGGGAGGGTTGCCCTTTAATGTTGGAAGATTGAACTTTTGTTGTGTCCAATGAAGTGTTCTTATTGTTTGCCAAACCAACGTGTCTTTGTCTTGACGTGCATGTTTATTCTTTGAGGAATATTTGGGAGATGGGTTCCCTTTAGTTGGTGCTTGTTAGCTTTAAGGAAGCTGAAGACATGGAATCAAGAAGAATGAAGAATACAAGTTTTGATGTTTCATATGCCCACTCAATTGATGGCATTTGTAATTTCTCTTTAAGCTTGGTTCAGTGGTTAAAGCTTTATAATCCTCATTAGATTTGATTAAGTCACGCATTCATACATACATTTAATCAGAATTAATCATGTGGTAACAAGAAAATTCATAGAAATTCATTAAGGCAACTAAGAACTTTATAAAACAAATTCTCACTGTTTTAATCGATTATATGGATTATGTAATCGATTACAGCATGTGTATGTTTTCTAGAAAATGCCTTATGTGTAAAATAAGAGAACACTTCACACTTAACCAAGAGGGGGGGGGGTGAATTGGTTAGCCTTGGTATATTTAAAAAAAATTTCTTTCTTAATCAAAAATCAGAGTACATTTTCCCTTTGGATCTTTATCACAAATCAATGATGAACCTTTATTCAAACTCAATCCAAGACTTGTAATACCTCAACAAGCAAATCAAACTTCAGTAATCACACCAAGAATTAATCAAACATGCAGAATCAATGCCCTTTCCTTAGACTTTGAAAAGATTTAACTTGCTTCACTAAACTTAGTGACCCATAATGGTTTGGATGGAAGCAAGAATGTTAGAACCACAAAGAATGCCCTTTTCACTTGTTACAAAGCTCTCAGAACGTTTAGTGCTCAAAAATCAATTTGTATTTCGTTAGACTTTTCACAAAAGGCAAGGTTCTATTTATATAAAACAGCTGTAACAGAAATAATCGATTAATTCGGCTCCAGTAATCGATTAATTAGCAAATGTAATCGATTACATACGCTCCCGTAATCGATTAAAGTGTTCTAAATAAGTTCTGGGTTACAGCAAGAATATATTTAATCGATTATCCCGATGTGTAATCGATTAAACCAGACTTTATAAATCAGGTTTGTAAAGTGTAATTGATTACGAAATATGGTAATCGATTAAGACAGAAATGCATAAACCATGAATGAACTATGTAATCGATTACAACCAATTGGTAATCGATTAAGACAAAAAGATCTTATTTTCAAAATAGCTTGGTAATCGATTACAAGCAAATGGTAATCGATTAAACCAGTCACTCATTTAAAACTGCATGAATGCAATGGTGAAATAATCGATTAAAACGATGCAATAATCGATTAATTTGTTCTTAACTTATTTCCAGAAATCTGAAGAACAATGTAATCGATTATCTAAGTATGGTAATCGATTAAAACACTTAGAACTATTTTTCCAAAAAAGCTTTACTTATTTTTTAAGTTTCAAATCAATTACTTAAGCTTTTATGATGTAATGCATGAATGATTATCAATGGTATGCATATAGAAACTTGGATCATCAGAAGACTTCCTTTCCTTTTATATTGAATCACAATTTTGATCTTCAAGCCTTCAAGCATGTTGAAAGCCAAAATTTTTCCAAGTCTTTTACAAGTCTCTAATCTTCAAAAAGCTCCCCCTTAGTTCAGCAATCTTTCAAATCAACATTATGAACATTTTAATCAATTACCATTGACTTGTAATCGATTAAATAAGCTTAACACAAATTTAGAAACTTTCTTTGATAATCGATTATATCACGGAATAATCGATTACATAAGCTTCTGCATAATTTTACAAAGCATTTTTATCTGGTTTAATCGATTGCCAGATGTTCGTAATCGATTAAATATGCATTAAATGTGTTTTTAGGATGGTCTGTGTTAATCGATTAAAAGGAAGCTTAATCAATTACACATGTGTATTAAAAAAAATAAGTTCTTCTGGAATAATTGATTACAAGATGACTTAATCGATTATTTTGTTCGTGACAAATTTACAGATTCCTGATGAACACTTTAATCGATTATGTGGTTAAAATAATTGATTACCACAGTTAAAATAATCAATTACATTGACGAAATAATCAATTACAGTTAGTTAAATCTATTTTTTTTTATAAATAGAACAGTTTGGTCTATGGTTAAAAAAACGTGTGAAAAAGAATAGACTTGTAAAAACTTGAGAAAAACACTTTCTACAGTTCTCAAAAATTCATCAAGGCTAAGTTTAGAGAGAAAATCAAAGATTCAAAGAGTCATGGAGAGTTACATGTGATGTGTGTCATAATTCACATTGATTGAAAGAGGTCCTCAAGCTATTGATTAAATAAATCATCAAGAAAGAGTATTGATAATCAGTTGCATACATTCTCAGGTTTTTTGAATCATTCATTTCATTGAATTAGCTGAGGATTAAAAGGTTATATCTTTCTTGAACCTTTAGCTTGGTTTTTTGTTTGATATTTGTTTTGTATTTGAGTTGTTTGTCCATATAACATTTGTATTCTTTAAAGCTTTTTCTAGAAAGGTTTTCTAGAGGGAAGAACAGAGAGGGGATCTCTGGTTCTTGGTCTTTTGAAAAGTCTATAGGAAGTAGATTTTGAATTTTACCTTGGGTGGGTAAGAGAGATCATTGTAAGCTTGTAAAGAACTAATATTTGTTATAGTGGAACTCTGACCAAGTGTTGGTTGGAAGAAAAACTGGATGTAGCCTCCAGGGTTGAGAGGTGAACCAGTATAAATCCTGTGTGATTTAAGTTTTGTGTTAGTATTTCATAATATTCTTGAAGTACAAGCTTTGTTCATCTTACAACATTGGTCACAGCACAAGAGTGGTTTGATTGATGAAAGAAATAGTATTCCTAATTGATTTTTTAAAGATACGATCCTTTTGAAAGTCTTCCGTTGTTACATACTTTGAAAGGAAATTTTAAAAACTCTGAGGAAAAACCAATTCACCCCCCTTTTGGTTATTTGCATAAGTGTTCATTATATTTTCAATTGGCATCAAGAGCCGGTTCTTGTAATTTGCTCAAGATCTTTCTAAAATCCTTGACAATGAATACTAATCAAATGACATTCAAGGAGGGAGCCTTATTGAATAGACCACCTTTGTTTGAAGGGGAACATTTTAACTTTTGGAAGAATAGGATGCAAATCTTTATCCAATCAAACGACCCGGGTGCTTGGAACTGTATTGAGAAAGGACCTTTCATTTCTACCAAAATTGTTGATGGCAAAACTATACCAAAAGAATGGGATGAAATGTCAGAAATAGAAAAGAAAATGGTTCAATATGATTTCAAAGCAAAAAATATGATAACTTCTGCATTATCTTCCGATGAATTTTTCAAGACTGTTAGGTGTACAAGTGCCAAAGAAATGTGGGAACTACTTGAGGTTACTCATGAAGGTACTGATGATATAAGAAGATTAAAAAAACATACTCTCATTCATGAATATGAAATGTTCAAAATGAGATGATGAAAACATCTCACAACTTCAAACTAGATTCACCCACATAGTGAATCACTTGCTTGGGCTAGGAAAGACCTTTGATGTAGAAGAGCTGAATCAAGATTCTGAAATGCCTAACAAGAGATTGGCATCCTAAAGTCACAGCTATTAAAGAATCAAAGGATTTATCAAAGATGTCAATGGCAGCCATGTTTGGTAAGCTGTTAGAATATGAACTTGAATTATCTCAACTAACTCTTGGTGAAGATGCAGACAAGAAACACAAGAGCATTGCATTAAAGGCTGTACCTTCAAAGATAGAAAAAGAAGATAATTCAAGTGATGATGATGATGAGGATAATGAGAATATGAATCTCATTGTAAGAAAGTTTATCAAGTTCCTAAGGAAGAATAAAAACAGAAGGCAACCATTTCAAAAGAAAAGAAATGATAGCACCTACAAAAACAACAACTCTTCATCAATCACTTGCTTTGAGTGTGGAAAGCAAGGTCACATAAAGTCAGATTGTCCCTCATTAACAAAGAAGCCACAAGTTGAGAAGAAATCTAAAAGGGAAGGAAAACCTAGAAAGGCTTACATTGCTTGGGAGGATAATGAATCAACAAGTTATGAATCCTTTTCAGAAAAAGAAATTGAAGCTCACCTATACCTTACATCTACCATTGGTGAAGAAGATGAATCATCAAGTACAGAATCAGAGGTAAATTCTCAATTTGAAAATGTAGTTGCTGCTTTTCATGAGATGCATAATGAAGCTCAAAAACTTACAATAGCAAACAAAAAACTTAAAGGTAGCCTAAGATGGCATGTATCCAAACTTGCTGAATTGCAAGAAAAACTTTGTAAACTGAATGAAGAACATGACAAGCTTATTTCAAGTTACAAGGAACATAGATGTACATGCTCCTTAGCCACTTCTAAGGTTGATAAATGCAATAAATTGCAGAAAGAATTTGATGAATACAAAATAAGCAAAGCTGAAGAAAATATGGCTTTTCAAACTGAAATTAATTATTTGGTTGATTTGCTAAGGAAGTATTACAAAGGCAAATGTAACTTAGATGAAATGCTAAGTGTTCAAAAGTATGTTGGTGATACTTATGGATTGGGATACAAATATGGTGCTAGGACTCAAAATAAGCTTGTGTTTGTACCTCCAAAACATAAATATCAAAAGCAACATAATCAACCAAACTACTATCATAGATTTTCTTATGCTAATTCATCAAAATCTCCAACTTGCAATTATTGTATGTTAAAAGGTCATACATCTTATAAATGCTATGCTAGAAGGTTTTATGTTCTAAATGGAGATTGCATATGGATTGAGAAAAGAAAGAAAGCAACTAACCCCTTTGGACTCAACTCAAATTGGGGACCCTTCTTCTCTACTTAACTTGATTTGTGCAGATGTGTCTTAGAGCAAAATCATCAATTTGGTATCTAGATAGTGGATGCTCTAGACACATGACCAGAGACATATCCTTGCTCACAGATGTAATACTTGAAGAAAGAGGATATGTTACATATGGGGACAATAACAAAGGCAGAATAATTGAGCAAGGCAATATTGGAGACAACGTAACTACTAAAATCAAGTATGTACTTTATGTTGAAGGGCTGAAACACAATTTACTAAGCATTAGTCAATTGTGTGACAAAGGTTTCAATGTCACCTTCAACAATGAGACATGCTTAATACATGAAGGCAAGAATGGAAAACTTGCACACATTGGTAAAAGGAAGGGTAACATTTATGTTTTGTCCATTGACCATGCATTCATACATAAAACTAATTGCTTGTTGAGTAAAGTGAATCAAACATGGCTATGGCATAGAAGAACATCTCATATAAACATGCATCATCTCAACAAGTTAGTTAGGAAAGACTTAGTAATTGGTCTACCTAAGCTTAAGTTTGAGAAGGACAAAATTTGTGAAGCATGTCAAAGAGGGAAGCAAACTAAAAACTCTTTTCAAAGTAAGAATATGATTTCTACTTCTAGACTTCTAGAATTACTTCACATAGACTTATTTGGTCCTTCAAGAACCATGAGCATACGAGGAAATTATTATGGACTTGTTATAGTAGATGATTACTCTAGATACACTTGGACATTCCTTTTAAGATCCAAAAGCCAAGCATTCTCTACTTTTAAGAAACTAGCCAAGTTAATTCAAAATGAAAAGGGTTGTAATATTGTTTCAATTAGAAGTGACCATGGTGGTGAATTCCAAAATGAGCTCTTTGAAAAGTTTTGTGAAGATTTTGGAATTAATCATAATTTTTCAGCTCCAAGAACACCTCAACAAAATGGTGTTGTGGAAAGAAAAACAGATCACTTGAAGAAGGAGCTAGGACTCTTCTAAATGAAACAAAATTACTTAAGCATTTTTGGGCTGATGCTGTAAGCACAGTTTGTTATACCCTAAATAGAATTCTCATAAGACCTATTTTGAAGAAAACTCCTTATGAAAACTATAAAGGGAGGAAACCAAACATCTCTCACTTTAAGACATTTGGCTGTAAATGTTTTGTTTTAAACAATGGCAAAGATAACCTTGGCAAGTTTGACTCAAAAGTTGATGAAGCCATCTTTCTTGGATATTCCTTGCAAAGTAAGGCTTATAGGGTCTTTAACAAGAGAACCTTGTGTGTTGAAGAGTGTGTGCATATTGTATGTGATGAAACTAACCCTTCTCAAAAAGAAGTTTTGAGTGACAATGATGCAAAAAATAAAGAGGAAGAACAACAACACATTGAAACTAGTAAGCAAGAAGAAAATGAAACACAAAAAGATTTTAATCAAGAAGCAGTCACATCTAAACACAAAGATTGGAGAACCACAAGAGATCTATCATTGGACAACATAATTGGTGATGTAACTAAGGGAGTATCAACTAGATCTTTTTTAAGAAATCTTTGTTACACTATGGCTTTTGTATCACAAATTGAACCTAATAATATTGAACAAGCCTTATTAGATGAACACTGGTTGATTGCTATGCATGAGGAATTAAATTAGTTTAAAAGGAACAATGTTTGGGAACTAGTACCTAGAAGTTCCACTCACACACCTATTGGCACTAAGTGGGTATTTAGGAACAAGCTGGATGAAAGTGACATCATAATTAGGAACAGAGCTAGATTGGTTGCAAAGGGTTACAACCAAGAGGAAGACATTGACTATGATGAAACTTATGCTCCATTTGCTAAACTAGAAGCCATAAGATTACTCCTTGCATATGCATGTATGTTGAACTTTAGATTGTTTCAAATGGATGTGAAAAATGCATTCCTAAATGGTTATATTGATGAAGAAATATACGTTGACCAACCCCCTGGTTTTGTAGATCATCAATATCCTAACCATGTGTACAGATTGAGAAAAGCTTTATATGGTTTGAAACAAGCTCCAAGATCTTGGTATGAGAGGTTAAATAAGTTCTTGCTTGATCAATCATTCACAGGAGGAGAAGTAGATAAGACCTTATTCATCAAAAGAAGAAACAAAGATATACTTTTGGTACAAATCTATGTTGATGATATCATTTTTGGTTCCACTAATCATTCTTTATGTAAGGAATTTTCAGCTAGCATGCAGAATGAGTTTGAAATGTCTATGATGGGAGAGTTTACATTCTTCCTTGGACTTCAAGTTAAACAAATGAAGAATAGAACCTTCCTAAGCCAATCAAAGTATTGTATGGAAATGTTAAAGAAGTTTAATATGGAGAATTGCAAAGCTGCAACTACTCTTATGAGAACTTCCACCTACCTAGATTCAGATGAAAGAGGAAAAAGTGTTGATGAGTCAAAGTATAGAGGAATGATAGGATCATTGCTTTATCTCACAGCAAGTAAACCTGACATTATGTTAAGTGTTTGTTTGTGTGCTAGATATCAAGTTAATCCTAAAGAGTCTCATCAAATAGCAGTGAAGAGGATCTTAAAGTATCTAAAGTCTACACCAAAAGTGAGACTTTGGTATCCAAAAGGTACAACAATCAACTTAATTGGTTATTCTAACTCTGATTTTGCAGGATACAAATTGGATAGAAAGAGCATAAGTGGTACTTGTCACTTATTGGGAAGCTCTTTAATTTCTTGGCATTGCAAAAAGAAATCATGTGTAGCCTTGTCAACAGCTGAGGCTGAATACATGTCAGCTGGAAGTTACTGTGCTCAAAGTTTATGGTTGAAGCAACAACTCCAAGACTTTGGTGTGAATCTTCAACAAATTCCACTTCTATGTGACAATACAAGTGCTATCAATATTTCCAAGAATCCAATCATGTATTCCAGAACAAAGCATATAGAAATAAGGCACCACTTTATCAGAGATCACGTGCAAAAAGGTAACATTAAGATTGAATTTATTGATAGTAAAAATCAATTGGCTGACATCTTCACTAAACCTTTGGATAGGGACAGATTTTTTACTTTAAGAAATATGCTTGGAATATTGGATGAATCTAGTACATGTTTAATATCTTTCCTATGCTTACTTACTATGTTATTGAATGGCTTAGACATTGCATGATAGAAAGTAACTCAATTGGGATTAAAAAAAATCTTACATGTTGGTTGCTGTATAATGTCTGAATTTTAAATTTCAAACTGATATAATCAATTACCATGTATTCATAATCGATTATGTACTCATCTGATGCTTCTTATATAAAAATAAAGTCTGTTGTAATCGATTAAGTCGCGAAATAATCGATTATCCTCTATTCGTGGTTTTGGTAAAAACATACTCACTGTGGAGTAATCGATTAAATCAACAAATTAATTGATTACATGTATCTCAGAATAATTCCAAATTATGAACTGCTCTGCAATAATCGATTATGTAATCGAATTAATCGATTATTTTTGCCTTGTACATCTAAGGATTCTATTTCAGTCTGTCTTAATCTATTATCTCCAATCGTAATCGATTACACTTCTTCCTCTACATGTCACCTGCTCTGAAATAATCGATTACCCTGTATTGTAATTGATTACTTTATTTCTCAGAACTTAAATTTTGAATGAAATAATCGATTACTGAATGAAATAATCGATTATTTAAGTTGTTACTGCAAAAATCTGACAGTTTTTGAAACTGCCCAACTGCACTTAAACACGATTAATGAGAATCAAAGCCATAATGATAATGCTTAAAGATCACAACAGCTATAATTTTGAAATTTTAACTGTCCATTACATCAATTTGCCTATACATAGATATCATTGAGACTAGAAAATCACACCCTCAAGTCTTGCTCTCTTGCTTTGTTCTGTGTATTACTTTCCTTTTCTCTGTTTCTCTCAATTTGATTTCGTACTCTCTTCAAAATGTCCAAAAGAGTCAAAACCTCAAAAAGAAAAGCACAAGCACAACCTTCTAATCAAGCTGTAAGTAGGCTTGATCATTGGTTCACCAAAGATGCTGATAAAATGAACTATCTTCAGTTCAATGCAACAAAACTTCTCTGTCCTTCAAAATTCTTAAACCTAGCTTGTTTCACTGAGCAAGGATTCAATTTTCCACATATGTTAGAGCAACAAGGCCTAACAAAGTTTGTTGAAATGCAAGGCACCTTTTACCGTGATTTGGTAAAATTTTTCTACACTTGTTCCAAAATTTCTATGCATGGAACAATTCTAATTGAAGTCAGTGGTTTTGCAATGGAGATCACACCTGAATTTTGGAATGAAGTAGCTGGTATCTCTTTTGATGGAGAAAGAAGATTTGAAGAGGAAGCTGAAGGCTACAACAAAATGGAGACTTGCCGAGGCATGCTTATTGATCCTCACATGAATATAAGGATGAGATTAGGTACTGGACCTATGACTCATGAGGATAGGCTCCTACATTACATAATTACCTACATCCTCACTCCTAGATCAACAAATCATGCTCAAGCTACTGATAATGATCTTCAAGTTGTTTATGGCCTGAAGAATGGAATCAAGCTGGACTGGATTCTTATCTTTCAAGAGATTATGCAAAAATCTAAAAGATTGGTAAACTATCCTTTTCCCTATGTTGTTTTGGTTTCAAGATTCATTGATTACTTTCAAGTGGATGTTTCAAATGAAGTCATGGATCATACCAACTCAAGCAACAACCAAATTAAGGAGAAGCACCTCACAAAGCTTGGTATGGTGAAGACACCATATGGGTGGCTGAAAAAGGAGGAGAAGAAGGTGATGAGGAAGGAAATCAATCTGGAGATGCTGAGGAACAACATGAAGAACCTGCACCATCTGAGCCTCAATACTCATATTTTAAGTCATTAATGATACAAAAGATGGATGCCTTATTTTCTTTGCATCATGAATGAAGAGATGAAGTGAACTCATCACTAGAAGAACTTAAGACTAGAGTTAAGAACATAGAATCCAAAATTTTTAGAGATGAATCTAGGGATATGGATTAGCTCTAGGTTAAGTTTGCAAGAATTATGTTTGAGTTTATGTTATGTTTGTTTCAGTTTCTTTATTTTTATGTTTATGATTAATGTAATTTTCTTTTCTTAAAATGAAAAGTTTCTCTATTTCCTTTTCTATTTGGATGCTTCATGCTTATTGTTTTTTGATTTGATATACCAAATAGGGGGAGTAGTAGATAGAGGGGAAGTAGTAATTAAGTAAAATGATGAAATGCATGAAATGCTTAAAAGTAACTAATTCAGGGGGAGCTACTCATATGATTAATATCTGAATTGTTTAATGAATGTCTTTAAGTAATAATCAAGTCATGAATAATATACTTGATCTTTGCAAAAGCTGAGAAAGTTTCAGGCTAAACATCTCTTCTTTAAAGTATGTTTCATCAATTGAGTATTTGGCATGCTCAAATAAAAAAGGGGGAGATTGTTAGCTTTGAGGAAGCTGAAGACATGGAATCAAGAAGAATGCAGAATACAAGTTTTGATGTTTCATATGCCCACTCAATTGATGACATTTGTAATTTCTCTTTAAGTTTGGTTCAATGGTTAAAGCTTTATAATCCTCATTAGATTTGATTAAGTCATGCATTCATACATACATTTAATCAGAATTAATCATATGGTAACAAGAAAATTCATAGAAATTCATTAAGGCAACTAAGAACTTTATAAAACAAATTCTCACTGTTTTAATCGATTATATGGATTATGTAACCGATTACAACATGTGTATGTGTAAAATATAGGAACACTTCACACTTAACCAAGAGGGGGGTGAATTGGTTAGGCTTGGTAATTTAAAAATTTATTAAACAAAATCAGAGTGTTTCCCTTAATGGATCTTTATCACTTCAGTAACCAATAACCTTTATCCAAAGATCAACCCAAGAGATGTAATGCTTCAAGAACCAAGAGTAAACAAGAATTCACAAAGGAGACAATTAAATCTGCAGAAGTAAATGAACACACAAGAATTATACTGGTTCACTTCAAACACTATGAAGCTACATCCAGTTTTCTTCTACTCAACACTAGAGTAGAGTTCCACTATTGCAAATAATATTCTTACAAGAAAATACAAGCTTCTCTTTATCAATCCTAGATAAAGTTCAGAAGTCTAAAACACTATTAGACCCTTAGAAGCCAA
>PYAF01003870.1:920807-932468 GCA_007407185.1 Glycine tomentella
TAGTATCCGTGGAGTATTTATGATAAAATAGTTATTTATAGAAATAGAATAATAATGAACAATGCGCTAACAAAATGGAATGAATAATAAAAAATATAATATAATAAAATAATATTTATTTGAAAGAGTAATTGAATTGATATATGTCATTTAATTATAATTTTGGAGAGAATGAATATGGATTGTTACATGCCATTACCCATAGAATCTAAGATTCTTATATATATATATATATATATATATGATTCAAAGGATAAATATTATCTAATTTTAATAGAGTTAATGGTTAAAATTAATGATGAGAGAAAAATAAAAGGAATATGATATAATTGTATTATATTTGTTCATATTATCTTGTTACTTTTTTACTGTAATTATATTATTATTTATTAACCACAAATTAAATAAAATAATTTACACTCCATGATGCCCCCATTGAAGTGGAAGTAGATTGCGCCCTGAAGTGACCTGAAATATTAGGAAATTAAACATTGAATCATTATTTTAGAAAAAAATTTATCCTTCAAGTTCATTTTTTTAGAAATCTTGTTTGATATACTGACTACTGTCGCAATAGCGGTGTTTGCGGGTTGATTCGGATCAGTTTTGACCAAATTTAGGACTCAACCCGATCAAATTTTATCGGTTCGGTTTTCAGAAGAAAAAAATTGAAACCCAACCCAACCTAATCAAATTTGATCGGTTCGGTTCGGATCACCGGGTTGCCCATTTAATTTTTTTAAAAAACTACTATTTTATATCACAATTCTTTCAAATATTCTATACAATTAACACAATATTATAAAATGTATGAAAGTAGTAAAATTGATTCATTTAATACCATCAATATAATATTCTAAAATAAACTTATAATATAAATTAAAACAAAAGATTTTTGAACAAGATTTACTATAACAGTCTAAACCACAACTGTTTCTTACAAATCAAGCTTTGTTATAACCAATTTTGTTGCAACCAGATTTGTTAAAACAAACAAATAAACGAAATATGATTCATTAATATTATAAACATGATAAACAAAATATGAAAAAAAAGGTTAAACAAATAACAATATACCTAAAAGTAATACATTAAGAAGTTTTAAAGTAGGGAACATAACTCAAATGTTTAAAATACAAAGTCCTAAACAGTTAGTTAAGTGCCATGATTTATTTATATAAAACAAAACCGTGGATGGTCAATTTAAGTCAATTGAGAACTTTCTTAATATTGAAAATTATTTCATTTGGTCCAATTTTTAGAAGCAATCAAGATAACTTTTTTAATTATAAAAGTTTGCTATTAAAACTTTTATAACATATGAATATTGTGTTGGTTCTAGATGAACTCAAGAGGGAGTGAATTGAGTTTTATAAAACAATTAATAATTTAAATCAAACTCAATGCAATAATATGGAGATAAGAGATAACGAAGATACAATCAATTTTAACGTAGAAAACCTAATTGGGTAAAAAACCACGACATCGAAATTGGATAATCAATCCAATGGACAACTCCACTATGATAATTTTGTGTACAAGAGTTCCTAGTATCCTTGTTTCCTAGTCTACCCTTACACAACAATTATCCCAACTGGTATCCTTGTTTCCCAGCAAAAAGCTCTAGTCTCAATTCACCAAGAATAGAGACAGACTGGTATCCTAGTTTCCTAGTCAGAAGTCGCACGTATCAATTCATCAATAATTGATACAAAACTGGTATACTAGTTTTCTAGCTGCGACCTTTTCCAAAGTCAAGAAGAAGAATACAATAAAATAGTTACATTTACGCTTCTATTCCTTAATCAAATAAATACCTTTAAATCCTGATGGAGAGTTAAAGAATCAGACTTGTCAAACGCTTTTATATGATCTCGTAATAATTCTCTCAATGATGCAAACATAAACTCTCTAAAATCTTAATATTATTTGGAATGGAATGCATACATGAACACCAAATATGTTTCTATTTATACTAATTTAAAGATATGATTTTAAGCAATTTTTGAATGCAATCCTAAATATATTCTATCATATTATTCAATGCAATCTTAAAGATATTCTATTGTATTATGTAATGCAATCTTAAAAATATTCTATCATATTTTTGAATGCAATCTTAATTTTTTTTTATCTTATTATGCAGTGCAATCTTAAAACAAATATCTTGGCAAGATCAATCTTCTAATCTCCTTACATAAAATCTAATGATATATATATATATATATATATATATATATAAAATTTATATTATTATTACGGGTTCACGGATCGGGTCATCGGGTCAACGGATCTGTAAATCTAAACCCGTGACCCAACCCGTACATGAACGGTTTTGATCGGTTCGGTTCGATTTTGACCCAAATATATAAATGACCCAACCCAAACAGTTCGGGTTCACGGATGATCCGTACTCGTGAACACCCCTATGTCGCATATTAAATGTGACACCACTTCGAAAGAGATTGAAAATACTAGTTGGCTACATTGTCCTAAATTAACTTCTTTTACTATATCCAACTCATTAGTATATCAGAAAAAGCTTTACTTAAATATTATGCATACGAAACGTTTGGTAAGGTAAAAATTTCAAGTTTTATGAAAATCTTGAGAATTTTAATTTTTTATGGTTTGGTATTTATTTTTAAGAAAAGCATTTTGAAAAAAGACTATTTTCATTATATTTCCTAACCTTCATTTTTATTTATTTATTGAAATACCCGAATTTTTTTTATCTTAGTATATCTGTCATTAGTTCTATTATGTGAAATGATTGATGATGTGGTTGATGTCATTAAAACCTAATCACTAACACGGTAACATGGTCAACATGAACGAGATGCATCAATCCTTATATACTCCACTCCTTGCTCTACCGTACCAGATCGACGACTTCTTAGAACTCCCCTTCTCTTCATCCCTGAATGAATTCAAATTCAAATTTGAGTCCCTCAAAGGATTATTATGAACATAATCAGCAGAAGCAACATTTGCAACAACCTTTAACTCGTCCATTTCAGCAACAACAACAGCAGTCCTTCTAATCGAACTAGACTGATCAAGACTCTTCCTTCTGCGCAAAGAAGAGTCTGAATAATACTGCTTGGTCTGAGCAGAACCACCAGGGTAACCAGGTTAGGATAAGGATTAGGATTAAGATTGAGAGTGAGAGAGTCAATGGCCGATCTAGGATCCTGGGTCAGTGGGAGTAATTGAGAATAGTGGGTTCAAATATATAAAATTAAAGAATATAAAATATGAAAATATAAAAATATGAGAATAGTGAGTTCAAATATATAAAATTAGGAGGTAAAATATAATAATATTAAATAATTATATGTAATTTTTTAAAGTGACAGGATGCATGTGCACACCCTCGCTAAAGAATAGATCCGCGATGGAGAGAGTCCTCATATTTTGGCTCCTCCATAGGTATAAGAGAATCGATCCTGAGAACCTGAATCGGCGTCGGCACATCTTCGATCATCGTAGCACCTTCGGAGGAACTGCATCGAACGACGACGTTGTTCTTGCCATCAAATAATTGTCCTAGGAAGCGCACGGCTCCTTGAAACCAAACGACATTTGGGCGATGTCGAGTGAGAACCGCGAATTGGTGTAACAGGAGCAAGAATTGTTTCACTCACGCTTCTTGTTCTTTTGCTTCCGCCTCCACTTCTAGAGCTTCTTGCTGAAGACCCAAGCCGTGGACCAGAAGCTGCCCTTCAAGTCGCCGGTGTGGGAGGGTTTCTTTGTTTGGGAGTCCATATCCATGTGGTCCTTCATCGCCTTCATTATGTCTTCCTCTTCTTCTTCTGCCAAGTTAGCTTCTTCTTTGGGAGTCCAAATCCATATTGAAAATTTGTTAATGTGATACTAATTAAGTTGATGACATAACACTTTGTGGTTAGTCTCACTTTCCTCATCATCACTTTATAAATTGAGACTAACTATAGGTACCAAAATAAAACATAAAATAAAACATAAAAAAATGTCAGATACTTATATTAAAAAATGAATGACCTTGTTTCAGTTATGAAAAAAATATTTAAACTTTTTAAAAAATAAGATTCTTGGAAAACAATATTTTTTGAGCATGTTCCTTAACAAGTTTCTTAAAAAAAAAAATTATGGAAGAGATGAAAATCTTACTTCCCTAGTTTAATTTTTTTAATATAGTAAAAATATCATATTATTTTTATTAGTGTGATAAATAATTTAAATAATCGGTAAAAATACCGTAAATCTTCAATTCCTAAAAATATTATCTAAATGTTTTTCATGATCAACCAATTAGATTTTATTTATTCTTAACAAATATGATTATTAGGATTCATGATTCCCATAAATCATGATTTTAGACATGAAAAAACTTCTCTATCAAACCCCTCCATAATATTTGACAAAAATAGTTGTTAACTAGTTAAAAATTGAAAATTAGCTAGTAGCTGTTAATTGAAAGGTATGAAATTAACTTATTGAATTATAATATTTGGTAAAATCAATTTGACTGTCAAAATATATTGGTCAAACACTTATTCGATAATTTATATCTTTCAAAAGTTAATATGACTAGCGTTATATTTTCTCGATCTCGACTAATTTAACTATTAACTTTTCAATAATTGTACGTCTTCTAAATAACGTATAATATTCTAATACGCTTATCTAAGCAGTTCACGATTATCATCTTAATTCTTATTACTATATAATGAGCGTACCATAAAATTATGTTGACCAACATGTGATTATATTTGCATACAAGAAAGTTGGTTATCATTATTATACACTCAACATCTCTTTTATTTTTTATTTTTTATTTTTTTTATCTTTTTCTTAATTTTTTTCCCGGTGTACTTCTCTGTCTAGTGACTCAAACGGTTGGATGAACCTTCTTCAAGTGAGGTTGACTTGACATGAATTTAATTGAAACAATAAAAGGAGTATATACAAAGACATTCTGATACTTAAGTTAACACAAACCTCCACTCAAGATATGTAACAATGATGTTTGATATATAGACTTGACCTGAAGTTAGTGTTGCAAATCGCGATATCCAAAATTCCTTATAGATAATTATCTTGTGTTATGTAGCGTCTATTCTTGCAACCTTTACACCACTTGTTATCTTCAATTAGCATTTTCAAATGAATTTGAGTTTACTAAAAATATAAGATGGATTGTATTTAGAGTTGTCATTACTAATATTTTTTATCAAATTATTTATTATATTTATCAATTTTTTGTGTGAGGCAAGGAAAGATAGGTAGGAAATTGAACTGTGATTAGGCACTATGGCACTGACTCCAAAGAAGTCCATACGTGAAATGATTACACCCCTTGACTCAACTCATGAAGCACAGCAAAACTCCCACAATTTCTTTGTTATGAGTATTTTCCCATATTGGCAGGCCAGCAACAATGGCGGGAATCATGATCCTAGGGAATCTACATGTCACGTCCTTCTCAAATCCGCACCGTTTATAGTTAACCCATCAACTCAATCTTTCAAACGCTGAAATGATAGTAACAGAGCATGGAGTGTCTATGGTGGCGGTTTGCCAGAACACAAAGCAAGAACAAAGAAGAGAAAAAACAATAAAACTTAACACTACAAAACACACACACACACACATCAGAGAATTAAACACACGTACAGCAACAACCACAACAACAACTAGTTCATGCCACTTCGCTGTAAAGTGCTTGCCTTCAACACAACAACAACGTAGAGTTGACCCCAAACTTCAACCATCCTCAAGTCACGGTTCATTCCACTTTCATGCCCTCATCAATCAATGTTATGTGTCTTTCTCTCTCTCTCTCTCTCTATCTGTCACTGTGTTGAGTTGTGTTGTGAGGTCTCTCTATCTCTCTTTTTCTCTCTTATCCTAGTGTTTTGTATTGATTGCTTTTGTGGGTCTATTTATTTTTCTTTGTAACCAAATGGGGTGTTAATAATTTCTCAAATTGGCTTCTGCTGCTTCATTCTCACCACCAAGCCTTTTTTTTTTTTTTGCTCTTCCTTTCACAACACGGTACTACTCTTAATTTTCTTTTTTTTCTATTATGTCATCTTCTGCTTTGTCTTGAACCTCCTCCCAATTGTCCCGTGTTCACACTCTTGCTTCTGTGAAACCTTTCCCTTATTGTCTCTTTTTGTTAGCTTAATCATTTCAACTGTTGTGTTCTTCTTGGCCAAATAAAGCCAACCCCTTATGCTGTTTTGGTTTGTCTGAGAGAGAAATGATGGCATTGGAGTGTAGTAGTTTCCACTTCCTAAATGGGTTTTACACGGTGCTGTTGTTTTGCCTTGGCATTGTCCTTGTGAATTCGGTTAATGAAGAAGGTTTGAGTCTTTTGAGGTTCAAAGCTTCCCTTCTTGACCCAAACAACAATCTCTATAACTGGGATTCTTCTGACTTGACTCCTTGCAATTGGACTCGTGTGCATTGCACAAGTTCAGTGGTAACTTCTGTGAAACTTTACCAATTTAATCTCTCTGGTACTTTGGCTCCTGCCATCTGTAATCTTCCAAAGCTTCTTGAGTTGAATTTGTCAAAAAATTTCATCTCTGGCCCCATTCCTGATGGTTTTGTTGACTGTGGTGGTTTGGAGGTTTTGGACCTTTGCACAAATAGGCTTCATGGACCCCTTCTGATCCCTATTTGGAAAATAACAACAATTAGAAAGCTTTACCTATGTGAAAATTACATGCATGGTGAAGTGCCAGAGGAGCTTGGGAATTTGGTATCACTAGAAGAGCTGGTCATATATAGCAATAATTTAACTGGAAGAATTCCATCATCAGTAGGAAAGTTGAAGCAGCTTAGAGTTATAAGGGCAGGTCTAAATGCTCTCTCAGGGTCAATACCTGCTGAAATCAGTGAGTGTGAGAGCTTGGAGATATTGGGGTTGGCACAGAATCAGCTAGAAGGTTCAATCCCAGGGAAGCTTGAAAAGCTTCAGAACCTCACCAATATACTTCTGTGGCAAAACTATTTCTCTGGAGAGATTCCTCCTGAGATTGGAAACATTAGTAGCTTGGAACTGCTTGCTTTGCACCAAAATTCACTGAGTGGTGGTGTCCCTAAGGAACTGGGAAAGCTGTCCCAGTTGAAGAGGTTGTACATGTACACCAACATGTTGAATGGAACAATTCCACCAGAGCTAGGGAACTGCACAAAAGCTATTGAGATAGACCTTTCTGAGAACCATTTGATTGGGACCATTCCAAAGGACTTGGGCATGATCTCTAATCTTAGCTTGCTTCATCTGTTTGAAAACAATCTGCAGGCTCATATTCCAAGGGAACTTGGTCAGTTGAGGGTGCTAAGAAATTTAGATCTGTCACTGAATAACTTGACAGGTACAATTCCACTGGAGTTTCAAAACCTTACATACATGGAGGATTTGCAGCTATTTGACAACCAACTTGAAGGTGTGATTCCTCCTCATCTTGGAGCTATTAGAAACCTAACTATTCTTGATATATCTGCAAACAATCTTGTTGGTATGATACCTATCAATCTTTGTGGATATCAGAAGCTGCAATTCCTGAGCCTTGGTTCAAATAGGTTGTTTGGAAACATTCCTTATAGCCTCAAAACATGCAAATCTCTTGTGCAGCTTATGCTGGGGAACAACTTTTTGACAGGAATCCTACCTGTTGAATTGTATGAGCTTCACAATCTCACTGCACTTGAACTCTATCAGAACCGATTTTCGGGGATAATAAACCAGGGGATAGGCAAACTCAGGAATCTAGAGAGGCTTCGCTTGTCGGCTAACTACTTTGAAGGCTATCTCCCTCCTGAGATTGGAAATTTGACAAATCTTGTGACATTCAATGTTTCCTCTAACCGTTTCAGTGGAAGTATACCTCATGAGTTAGGAAACTGTGTAAGATTGCAGAGGCTTGATCTTAGCATGAATCACTTCACTGGCATGCTTCCAAATCAAATTGGCAACTTGGTGAACTTGGAGCTGTTGAAAGTTTCTGATAACATGCTCTCAGAAGAAATACCAGGCACTTTGGGGAATCTTATTAGGCTCACAGACCTGGAACTAGGTGGCAACCAGTTTTCAGGAAGCATCTCCCTTCACTTGGGAAAACTTGGAGCTCTACAGATTGCACTTAACCTGAGCCACAACAAACTTTCTGGCTTAATTCCTGATAGCCTTGGGAATTTGCAAATGCTAGAGTCCCTTTATCTAAATGACAATGAACTTGTTGGTGAGATTCCTTCATCAATTGGTAACCTTCTCAGTCTTGTAATATGCAATGTATCTAACAACAAGCTGGTAGGAACTGTTCCAGACACCACTACATTTAGAAAGATGGATTTCACAAACTTTGCTGGGAACAACGGCTTGTGCCGTGTTGGTACCAATCACTGCCATCCATCTCTATCTCCCTTTCATGCTGCAAAACATAGCTGGATCAGAAATGGTTCATCAAGGGAAAATATAGTGAGTATTTTTTCTGGGGTGGTTGGACTAGTTTCTCTTATTTTCATAGTGTGTATATGTTTTGCCATGAGGCACGGTAGCCATGCTGCTTTTGTTTCACTTGAAGGGCAAATAAAGACTCAAGTCTTGGATAACTACTACTTTCCTAAAGAAGGCTTTACATACCAGGATCTCTTGGAAGCCACAGGAAATTTTTCAGAAGCTGCGGTTTTAGGAAGAGGAGCTTGTGGAACTGTTTACAAGGCTGTTATGAGTGATCGTGAAGTGATTGCTGTTAAGAAGCTGAATTCGCGTGGAGATGGAGCAAATAATGTTGACAGAAGCTTCCTTGCTGAGATTTCAACTCTTGGAAAGATCAGGCACAGGAACATTGTGAAGCTGTATGGGTTTTGCTACCATGAGGATTCTAATCTTCTCTTGTATGAATACATGGAAAATGGAAGCCTTGGAGAACAACTTCATTCAAGTGTAACTACTTGTGCATTGGATTGGGGTAGTAGATATAAAGTTGCTCTTGGAGCAGCAGAAGGCTTATGCTATCTTCATTATGATTGTAAGCCTCAGATCATCCATCGTGATATAAAGTCGAACAACATATTACTTGATGAGGTGTTTCAGGCTCATGTTGGAGACTTTGGCTTGGCAAAGTTGATTGATTTTTCCTACTCAAAATCCATGTCTGCTGTGGCAGGCTCATATGGCTACATTGCCCCAGGTAAAAATAAGTTCACTACATTGGTGCAGTAATTGTAGTTTTACTTAATAGAATAATTGAGTCCCATTTCAATCCTTTGATGTGATTTACTTTCCAATATTGTGACAATGCTTTTGGAGGAAAGAAGTTATTCAAAATGCAAATTAAGAGATGTTTTCAATAAAAATGTTACTGATCTCCAGATTAAAGTGCACATTAAAATGGATTTTTTCAAAAGTTGATATTAATAATGTGCTAAATATGTGTATTCTTACCAAAGTTTGGAAAAATTTGTAAATAGTTTAGTCTTGACTGTGTGTATGAAAAAAGCTTTGGTGATCATTCTGCCTTAAAAGGGGTTAGTTTTTTTATACCCTTGATGCATACAAAAAAAGAGTGATATTTTCATCAGCGGAGTTATAGTCATCGTAATCCTTCTGTTTTTCTTATGATTGCTTGATTACTTTTTTCAGAATATGCTTACACCATGAAGGTGACTGAGAAGTGTGACATCTATAGCTTTGGGGTAGTTTTGCTGGAGCTAGTTACTGGGAGGTCACCTGTTCAACCTTTGGAACGAGGTGGTGATTTAGTGACTTGTGTGAGAAGAGCAATTCAGGCATCAGTACCAACATCTGAATTGTTTGACAAGAGATTGAATCTTAGTGCACCAAAAACAGTTGAAGAAATGTCTCTTATTCTCAAAATTGCCCTGTTCTGCACCAGCACATCTCCACTTAATAGGCCTACAATGAGAGAGGTCATTGCAATGTTAATTGATGCTAGGGAATATGTCAGCAACTCAACAACCTCTCCTAGATCAGAATCTCCATTGGATGAGGATGATGGCATTTCTTTCAAAGGTTAGAAAACTTAAATGTTCATAATCATACTTTCTTTTGGTGGAATGATACTATTCCATATTACTAGTTCCCTGGTACGTGTTTATAAATAAAAGGATCAATTCGCCTAATGCATTTTGGTACCGGCTATTGAAGTTTATATTCAACAGCATTATTTTGGATTTCAGCTTCCTCATGTCATGGCTGTTTCATATTTTTCTGTGATATTTCTCTGCTGTTTACAATCTGCTAATCTATACTTCACCTTGAACTATTGAGTACTGAAGGTTAAAGAATTCATTGATAGATATCATTCATTTAGTTTATGCTACCTAGTGTATATACACACACAAACAATAATTTACTTTTAAAAAAAGCCAATAACACCCCTTCCCTCAAACACTCTATTCATGAACCACTTATTCTCTTTTCACTTGCCAGACTTGTAAAATTAAAATCCTGTACTAATTCCCCCTTATAATCACTTTCTTACACATCCAACATCTAAGTTTCATCATGTTAGCTGAAACATGCAAGTGGCAATGTAAACTTCCATGTTATATATTTTTTTTTCTTGGGTTTCATTTGTCTTATTGTCTACATCTTTAAACTTCTGTTTTGTTGCAAAGTTCCTCTAATAACCAATGATTGATATTTAGACAACTAAATGGCTTGTCATGGTTTTGGCAGATGGTGGTCTTGAGTTGTAACTTATAAGCCTCATTTCGTCCTCTGGAGAAAGTTTTTGGTACAACCACTTCATTTCTACATTTTTCAGTCGTGGACAATCAAATATCCCTTGGCTCAACTAATAAGTAGCTTTATCTAAAAGAATGACCCAAACAACTTCAGAGAAGCAAATGCAGTGCATTAACCCAACAATGTAAAGCTACTCTAATCTATTGTTCCTTTTAGATGTATGATGATTCTATTAACAAAACAAACCTCACTCTTCTCCATCTAGGCATCATATCCTTTGTTTGATGTCTATGGTAGTGAGTTGAACATTCAAAGATCGTCCAAGGTAGGCTCATTCTGCTTTGAATACTTCTAATGATGACTATCTTTGTTTATAACTTCACAAAATTTGACAACATATAAATTGTAAAGTTCTTGCTACGCCTTCTAATTTTCTCAGTAGCCTTGTAGAGATTTTAATTTGTAGCATTAAAGCTATTTAAAGTCATATGTATATTTCTTTTGTACAGGGTATTTGTGTTTCAGTCAGAGTGTTTGGGTGAAATGGGATACTCTAGTTTTCAATTTTCATAAGAATGTGAAAACTGTACTTATCTCTCTATCTTCGTATAAATTAAATATGAAGGGTCGTATTAAAATTTGCGTACATTTAAGATGAAAGTGATAAATATAATTTTTTTTTTTACATAATATGGTTATATAAAAATTCAACATGAGAGAATTTATTATAACAATTTTTTTCCACCTTATTTTGGACCCTAATCCGATAATAGCTTTAAAACATCCGATAGATATATAATATGTTGTTATATTATAAATCAAAATATACAATTTAAAAATAAGACTCTCATTCTCTTCGATTAGATATTCTCAATTTTTTTTTCCTTTAAAGATACATTTCACACACTACTCATGCAAGTAGCCAAAAATTTCTTTTAATCATATTAAACTAT
>PYAF01003870.1:937604-952888 GCA_007407185.1 Glycine tomentella
TAACAATTACTGTTTTTTTAATTTAAATCAAATTATATTAATTATTTTAATTAAGAGCTAGCGTGTTATTATTTTTACGTTCATTTTTTTTTAATTTCTAATAATTTTTTCTTTTAAATATTATTGTTTTAGTTATATATATACTATTATCTTTAACTTAAATTAATTTTTTATTTTTTTATATTAACTTAATTCATTCGAAGAATATAAAAATGATTTTAATTTATATAATTAAGAGATTAATATAAAAAAAATATCTATCCCCTGTGTTATATGGGTTTAAATGTTAGTATGCATCGAACTTGAATCCAATTGTAATCTGCATAAATGTTAGTATATGCGTGCATACAATTTGAATCAAAATTGTCATATCCTCTATAAATGTTACTCCTCTATCCTATTATATTCTCATGTAAGAAAAAAATGTTTCCAAAATAATTTTCATTTTAATTTTTCAATATAATATTAACTAACTTTTTTCACTTATATCCCTTAGTATTAGTGATAAACAACAAAATCTATAAATGAATTAATGACTATATAAAGCTAATTTTGTAAAATTACTTGTTTTTTCTTGTTCTATGTAAATAATTTAGAACAACAATTATAATGAGACGACAGAGAAAGTAATATATATGCATCAAAGTAGTATATACGCATCAATTTGAATCCAAATTGTCATCTTTATATTTGATAATCAACATAGTATGATATGATGTGTAGATAATATTGTCCTTTAAGTATGTGATTGTTTGATTTAGTTCATACGGATGGAGAAATATATACTTAAACCTTTAAATAAATCTCAGTATCTCAAAAGATCAGTCTTTAATTTTTCGGTAGTATTTAACTTTCGGCTAAGGAATACTCTATTTCATCCAAACAAAATATCTCTATATTTGACAACCTCTTTTAAGAAAATCAGAAAATTTAACGATATATATGGTTTGAGGTCAGATTTATTATGTATGCAGATAGCTGATTGTGGCAGGAGAATGTGGGCTAGCAAGGGAGAAGACCAAGAGGCTGCAAAGAAAGAGTTTGTGGAGTGCTTGAAACTCTTGGAAAATGAACTTGGAGAGAAGCCTTATTTTGCTGGTGATTATTTTGGCCTTTTGGATATAGCCTTGTTACCAATCACGTGCAGGTTTTATACATACAAGACACTTAGCAAATTTAGTGTGGAGAAAGAATGTCCAAGGTTCATGGCATGGATCAAAAGGTGTAATCAGAGGGAGAGTGTTTGCAAGACACTTCCTGACCCACATAAAGTCTATGACTTCGTGTTGGAGATGAAAAGAAGGTTTAATATTAAGTGAGAGTTAATCAGTAAGTAACAATATTAGAATGATGGTTATGCTTGTATTGTACTATGTCATTGTGCAAGGTAAATAAATTAAGAACGGTTGTGGAGAGCATAGTAATAACTAATAAGAGAGATAAATGATAATTACAACTACCAAAGAAGAGAATAGATCCAAAGAAGTTTCAAATGTAATAAATAATATATAATATATATGATGGAAAAACATAAATTGAGAAAATAATGTTGTATAAATTGTTCTATGTATATCACATATCTCACATAAAAAAGAATTTATGTATTAATCATTAATTTTCTCATTGATAATAAAAATTACTTAATATACTTATACTCATCTTATAATTGTAATAATAACAATTTGATGGTGTTATATATAAACAAATTATTGAGTTGCACAACAACTTTACCTAATGCATCAAGCTTATTGACCCATATGAGTCACTTTTACATTTTTTAGTTGAGTCAAATAAGTGAGTTATTATAAAAAAATTTAGGTATTTAATTTCTACAGATAAAAAATAATATATATGCATATAAACATGTCTAACATATAATGCCTTATAAACTTTTATTAATGGTTAAAATATGACCCTTTGACTTAGTAATGCTTTTTAAAAGCCTAAGTATAACCACTTTGTTAGACTAATCATGTACTAAGTCTTATGCAAGTCAAATCTATGACAAATCGTCTAACCTATTTTTATCCTTACTAGAATGTTACTTCACAAAACTAATCCCTTAAGATAGTTGATTTTTCTTAAAATACATTTTTATTTTATTTTAAATAGATTTTAGGACAATCAAGTTATCATAATTTATGTTAAAAAAAATGAAAGATTAATAAGGATAAGGCATCATGCTTAATCAACCCAATATTTTTTAAAATAGGTTTAAGAATATATATGATGATGATGATAACATCAACAATAAGTAAATAAAAAATAAAAAACAATACATAACATAAATAAATCAAGGCAACAATTATTGATGACCATAATGCTTATATAAAATGATTCATAGCAAGACTTGACTCTCTAACTTCAAGTTATAAGAATAATAATAAAAAGTTAAACTAAGTTATAGGCCTTATGTTATTCATGTGGCCCATTTGACCTATCTTTTGGATAACGTTAACGTTCAATAGTCTCTTTATTATATATATGAGAAACAAATTGCAAAGGAGTGGTTGGCCTAATGTGAAACACTTCTTAAGTGAGACTAAAAGAAAATTTCTGCCATGGTTAACTAGCCTATTTCTAATTAAGATAGAGCTCAATTTTGATTTAAAAATCACATTACAAAATGGAATTACCAAAGTTTGAATGCTAAATGAATTGACAGTCAAAAGATCATATTTTTCAGTTTCAAAGAATTAGTCTTATAATAATATAATATTTGACAGTTAAAAACACTACTACAAAAGCTATATTCAACGTTGGTTATTTTAGGCATACAAAGACGGTTTTGAAACCGTCTTTGTAACTACATGTCGTCGAAAAGGGAACCCTATAACGACAATTACGCAGGACCGTCTTAGAAATCATTTTTTTTTAAAAAATATTCATACAATCCACGACAGTTTTTTAAAAAAACCGACTTTGAATGACAAGATTCAAAGACGGTTTTTACCATAAAACCGACTTTGAATTTAATTTATTTTAAAAATAATAAATTACGAAAAGGAATTTAGGACAGTTGTTTTAAAAAATCGACTTTGAATAATTACCTACAAAGACGATTTTTTAAAACAACTGACTTAAAAATCCCATTTTTGAATTCAAAGACAGTTATTTAAAAAAATCGACTTTGAATCATTACTTACAAAGATGGGTTTTTTAAATAACTGTCTTAAAAACTTCCAAAACGCATTTTTTTTAAAAAATTTTTTGTAATTCAAAGACGGTTATTTAAAAAAAACTGACTTTGAATCATTACTTACAAGGACAGGTTTTTTAAATAACTGTCTTCAAAAGTTCCAAAACGCATTTTTTTTAAAAAAAAATTGTAATTCAAAGACGGTTATTTTAAAAAAAAAGTCTTTGATTGATGTGATACAAAGACGGGTTTTTAAAATAACTGACTTTGATCAACAAATAACGACAACAGTGGTTTGTCGAAACCGTCTTTACTGACGTTATGGAATTAGTTTTTCGTTAATTAACAAAATGCACTAAGTTGATATTCACCATAAATGTGTATGTGTATTACTTGATTGAAATTAGCATTATTGTGGATATCATTTTGTAGTTATATATCTCACCAATATATATAAATATACATATATGCTAGATCAACAATTTGACACACAATTACCATACACGAAGGAAAATCATTAGCACAGCCAATATAGGTCAGTCAACAATTAAGTCCAATCCAACAAGTCTAAAAAAAAAAGTTAGGAGGAACACTGTAATATTCCTAATGTTCTATTGGAAGCAAATGTTAATGCTGCCAGAATGTAAGCAGAGCTGCATTCCCAAGTAGACCAACAAATCTTCTGATGGAGCACCACCTTTTGCAATTCCTTTAACTAGTCCCATGAAGCTTGCATTTTCTACTGCAACGCCGGCTGCAGTAGATGACGTGTGAGTGCCATGGCCTCATCTCTAAAGTTGTGAGACTAAGGCCAAATACCTACAGAGCATAGAATCAATTATATAATCACAAGCCCATTTTATGATTTTACGTACCAGGCAAATGCATACACAGCCATTCCATACTAACCAGTGTCCATGATGCCGATGATGGTGCCGCTTCCAAATTGAGCCCTAGAAAGAGCACCAGTTACTATATCTTGCTTAATGTGCAACAAGTCCCAACTCCTTGTTGTGTGAATACTAAGATTTTTATTTGGAATCACACGGACATTGAAGCGAAATCTGCATGTAAAAAATGCATATAAGGAGAGGAAATATTACTACATGGCAGAGCTCTGATTGAGATATGATAGAGTTCTCACACCAATATATAATGATGGCATGACGCAATCAAATAATGAGAATTACAGATTTTCAGTTTTTCCTTTGAAATTCATTTCACGGGTATAGTTTTGCTGAACTCGCTATAGTATGAAGATTGACACATCACATATGAGTTTCTTTATGCAACCATTTTGACTGAATGCCACAACTTGCGTATGTTGCTTCACATGATACACTATTTAGTATTTACAACCATAACTTTGACATTTTGCTAATTAGAGAGATTATAGTTTATGTATTTGTCTGAGTTGATGCTACCACATCCTGCATACCATCATGACTTTTATTCAAATCAACTTTCACTTTAAAAACTATGTTTTATTAAGTCGTAAAACATACAGCATGCTGGAATAATCCATGACAAGTTATTGGCTGATGATATAGCTTTAGTTGGTTGTGTGTCTGACTATTTAAAGGTTTGTGTGTCATGCATCTGGGGACCACTTTCACCTTTTTCTTTATGAAACTCACAGTCATTAATTTGACACAAAAAGGTTTAGATCTCTTCTAGTGAAGTCTCCTTTGTAGAGGATAATGGTATAAAGATGTCTCTGAACCACTAATGGAAGGTGTACGGGTACATAATATCAGCCATTTGATAAACTACAAGCACATGAACCACGTTTATCTGCTTTGTGAGAACCTATTCCCTAAAAAAATAGATCCAGGTCCAATATGGGATGTGCCAAGGAAACACTCACACAAAATGATTGGAGTAGTAGTGCAAGCTTCTTGAAATTTACAAAGTAGAGATTGAATCCAACTAACTTCTGCTGCAAAAGAGCCATGCTTTTGTATTCTGCCTTAGTGGTACACCTTGCAACAACTAATTGTTTCTTAGACCACCAAGAAAGATAGCTGGTCCAGAAGTAGATCTACTATCATCAGGATCAGAGGCCCAATCTGCATCACAATAGGCATGTAGAGGAAAATGATACCTTTAAATTTTTTTCCCAGCCAACCAGTGTTGCTCAGAGGGCTTAGACATAAACTAACATACCTTGTTGACACAGAAACTAATGTCTGGTCTTGTAATTTTTGCATATTGCAAGCACCAACTATGGACCTATATTAGGTAGAATCAAAAAAATCTTCAGAACCAAATTTGGTCAACTTACAACCTCCAGCCAGAGGAGAAGATATATGATTTGATTCATCCATCTTAGTTTTAGCTAAGAGATCTATTCTGTACTTTGATGGAGTCAGAATAAGAGAACCATCCTTCTGTCTTTGAACTTTAACACCCATGAAAATAGTCCAAATGACCAACATCTTTGACAGAGAAAACAGAATTCAGTCGTGAAACAAAAGAATGAATCAATTTTTTGTTGTTACCCATGACAATTATATGATCTACATAGACCAAAATGTAGACAACAGACATGTTCTCAGAAGAAACAAAGAAAGAAGGATCACATTTAGCTGAAGAAAACTTTAAACTGAGAAGAGTAGCTTTTAGTTTGTCAAACCAGGCTCTAGGAGCCTACTTTAGGCCATAAATAGTTGTAGGATCAACCTAACAGTCACAAGTATGATCACAGGAATAAAATGTCTGCTTATAATCAAATCCCAACTGCTGGTGAAAGCCCTTGGTAACAAGCCTGGCTTTATACTTGTTAATAGAATTGATAGGATTTTTGTTTACTCTAAACACCCACTTAAACCCAATTGTTATTCTAGTAACAGGAATATCAACTAAAGTCCAGGTGCCATTCCTTATTAAAGCATCATATTCGGATTGCATAGCTGAAAGGCGAGAGGGATTAGCCAAGGCTACTTTTGTTGATTTAGGTTCAAGATGAGGTAGTAAAAGGGTAGGATTGGTTCTGGGTTTAACAATACCATACTTGCCACGAGTATACATAGGATAGGTATTAACCAAAGGCTTTTGGGTACAAAATCTGGGGCAGATAAGGTGAGATGTTGGTCTTGAGATATAGTGGTATTGGTTTGGTCTTGTGATAATGTGAGGTTTTGATGTTGAGGTAAATCAGTATCAATGGCATTTATGAGTTGTGAATGAGAAATAATAGGTGAGGATTGATGTTGTTCATTGAGAAGGAATTTGTTCACTGTAGGCAGGTAAAACAAATGATGAATGAGAAGAAGGAAGAGAGGCTAAAGTGTTATTTGTGTTATTGGATGATGATGTGGGTTGACAGGAAGGTAACATAGTAAGTGTGGATGTTGTATCAGGAACTTCAGAAGTTATTAGGGAAAGCTCAAGAAATAGAGTAGGATATGGGAAGCTATTTGCATTAAAAATAACATGTAACAAAAATCAACAGTGTACATTAACAAGCCTACCTCTACCACTACCATGGCCTGAACCATGACCACCACAGTTGTTCCGAGGAAAATTCCCACCACCACGACCACTGAAAATCAATTTCCTATGTAATCATTTGCAGAATTATCCTCAGAAGAGGTCTGAGTGGTCAAATTAACTTGAGCTTCAGAGTTAGGGTTCATAGACTGTGCAGAATTAGGATGAACATAATTATTGAAAGAAGAACTTCCAGAATTGAGATTAACAGACCCCAAACCTTGAGTAAGATTAATAGAAACTAAAGTTCTCTTACGAGATCTCTTAATGCGCACTTCAAGCACAAGCACCAATTTTTCAAATTCATCAATAGTAAACAAATCAAAGCGAGCAGTAACAAGAGAAAAAGACGACTCATAATTTTCAGAATTATTACTAGCTATAATAGACTAACAGAATTAACTACTAACTATTAACAATGCTAACACCTTATTACTAGAAAGTTAAAGACACATATCGAGTAATGTATACTCCTTATACACTTATATAAGTCAAATTAACTTCTCCATATCTCAAATTCTTTAAAAAAAAAGTCAAAATGTTTTAAGAATGTTATTTGCTTCTAAAATTAAAAATACTACAGTTAACTAATAATTGAAATATTAAGAAAGGTAAACAGGAGGGAAGAGGGGACACCATTTTAAGCTTTCGAAGTTCTCTACGTGCCAATGTTCTCGTCCAGGAACTCTGTGTTGCAATTGCTGATTTCTTTAGTCTTTGGAAATAAGTACGAGCTGAATAACCTCTGTAGTGAGCCAATGAAAAGAAAAAACTCCTAACATAGCCAAAGCCAAATGACTTTTCATCTCATTATTTATTTCTTGTAAATGAGGGTAATAATCAATTACATATCCATTGCCAAAATAACCAGATTTCCAAATTCTAGAGAGAACATGTTGTACTTCACCTTTTAATATTGCAACAATCTCACCTATGCTAGGTCTCCTAGATTCTTCACTTGTAACACATGCTGAAATTGCATCAACATCTGAGCCATTTGAGATGTGTGACTGGAATTGTACTTGACTTGAGGATCAAGCAACTCTTCAATGGCTCACTTCCCTTTTCTCAGCAAGGGTTTTGCCTGCACGTGAATGTCGTGCATTGGATGTGTCAGAAATACAATGTGCTTTTGTAGAATTTTGGCCACAAGTAATTATTGAATCACTATTATTTTACTTTTCCATATAATAAAAAAATTAAAAATTATCTTAGCTATTCTGGCACATTAGATATCTAAGATCTTCTATAGTTTAAAAAAACGTTTTCTGTTTCTATGTTGATTAAATATACAAATCTTTAAAGATTTAACTTTAATCCATTTTCAAAGATTTCTTATACAAATATTTAAAATCAGGAAACCAATAAAAGCAAGATGACATTTTTGTAATTAAAAATGAAATAGAAAACATTTTATTTAGCCAAACAGTCTTAGTTGTCATATTTTACAGCTAAAACAGGAAATTTTATTATATAACCAGATAAAATGACTAATTTTCAACTTTGTTATGTTTTGTTCTAGTCTTTTAGAAGTTAGAAACTGATGTCGAAGTCATGAGTTATATGATTGCTTTGTTCATTAATTATTGGCTTAATTGATAGGAGTAATTGATGCTCAGAGGGTTTGGGTTATATATAAAATTACAAGCGATAACATTTGATCATTAACTCACCCATAATGCTAAGTTTTCCTCTCCAAGGGGTCATTTTGCTTCAATTGGCTTGCGGCCAGTTAAGAGCTTAATAGAACAACTCCCAAAGCATAAACATCAGTCTGATACTTTCCCATGTTCAAAATACTCGGGAGCCAAATAACTGTTGAGAAAGAAGAGGTATAAAATACTTATTTCTTATTTCAATTATCATAATATTAAAATAAATCATGCAAAAAGCCAAAAAGGTCCCAATAAATAAATTAATCAGTATGAAGGGTTACGTTCATACCCAAATGTTCCTTTCACAGTTTTGCAAAGGAAAGGGACTGAAGGTGCTGAAGTCCATGAAGCTAGCCCAAAATCACATGACTACAATTTAACAAAAAAAAAAGAGAAAAAACCAATAAGAGTGACTTGTATTGGCAAACACAATTTAACGAAAAGTTACCTTTGGAGAAATTGCGAGTAGCAAACAGAATTTCATCATAGCTGAACCTGATCAAAGTGTTGGCAACCGGAGACAGGCTTTTCTCCAGTGACTGTATTCTCCTCCATTTCAACTCCCTCACTTGAGACTAATAGTCCAAATTCACCATCAAAAAGGTTGCAGCAGTGGCAGCAGAAGCAGAAGAGCTCATGTTCATTGGATGTGCATTCAGTAATCCATTCACATGCATATAGTCCTATTTGGATAAATATCTCCAAGTAGCAATGAGAAGTAACATTTATTACTCTTTTTAATTCATCTTAGTTATTTAAAGAGTACAGTATTAAATGCTCTTTGGATTATGAAGATATCAAAAGCTTAATTTGATTTACTACTAATAGTTTCTATGTTCTTAATCCCTTATAAAAGAAGAAAATACATATCCCAACACAGCCAAAATGGCATTGAACTTACTCCACATCAAAGCTGGTGCAACACATGATTGTTCTCCAATATCCCAGGCTTCATAAGATTATTTGGCTTTACACAACGAATGTAGTGTGGCTCGGTAGCATTTAGTGTTTCAAGTAAAGATTGCAGTTGTAGCTTTATAATACATGCATCAAGAATAATACAGATAAATACAAGGCTGATAATTTGCTTTTATATGCTTGGCAAAAAATAGCAACCTCGTTGATGGCAACAGAAAGGAATCCACAACTGTGATAGACTCCTCAAAGAATGTCGGCTTCATCGCTGACTATCATCCCTTGCAACAAGCTGACTAACATGTACCTGCAAACAAAATAAATAGTCCAGTCTGATGTTAAGACCATATTAACTTGTATCCTTAAATTAGAATGAAACTACAGTTTCATTCTATAGCATAGTTTAGATTCCATTTACTAAAATGATGAGCAACAATGGGTATTTGTTGTTTCTATAGGGTCCTAACAAAAAGATACTTTGTCAATTATCACTGCTTAAATGAAAAATGTCTCAAGGTAAGGGAACTGTTTGCACTTTTATTTTTTGAATGAAAAGCTGGGGACGATAGTGCAATGGTAAAGGAAATGTGGGGCAGGTAAACAATGGAGGAAAGCGGGGAATGTGGAGAGAGGAAGGGAGTTTTAATTTATAAATTATCTATAACCTAGTAATTCTTTTCAGTTTCCTACCACGTTCATAAAATAAGGACATTTTTGTAATTTTATGGAGAAAAACAAGAATGGGAAATGTTGGGATCCTATTGCAAGATATGAGATTGGATCTGATGCATCTGAAGTATGAGCTTATTTAGTGTGGATTAAAGGGCATTGGATTCCCCAACCACAACAACTACCTTTCATTGTGTGGTTTTCCAATCTCCAATGATTCTTATTAATTGGTATCAAAACTTCCACCTTGTCTCTCAATTGCAAATGAGCAGTATGGGAGGTGAACCTAACATTGCAGTGTTTGCCTGAGGCTAGTAAAAGGACTAATGCATAGCCAGCCTGTATAGATGCCGAGGCTACAGAGCATGGTAACATTGTTAGGATTCAATTGCAAGGAATAGGGCTGGAGTCCCACATTGGAACATGTGATTCTAGTGTGGGCTTTATAATGCTTTGGACTTTCCAACCCTAATGGGTAGCTTTTGTGGTATGGTTCTCCCAACGTTCTTATTAGAAAACAACCTAATATTACAGATTTATTACTGTGCTTTCTATGAACTCAGGTTCAGAGAATGAAGCAGAACTGAGGAAAGCATTCAACATGCCAAGGAAGCAATCACTTCCGATGTCAAGGATGGGAACACTTGGTATAAGTTCTCAAACAAGCTATTGGTATGACATTTAAAAAAATGAATCTTGCTTTGCTATTGAAAAGTATTTGGCATATACCCTAATAGGTTTACATGTAAACATATGTGCAACCTTAATTATGATGATTGATGTAAAGTAGCTAGTGATTAGGTTGTAAGTTAATTACTAATTAACCCTTTCATTTTTCGTTATACACATAACTTGTTGCAAACTGTTTCCTTAAATGAATGAACAATGACAATTGAAATTTAATATAAGTGTTGAGATATGGCTTGGATTCTGCTATGTTGCAATTTTATGAAATATACTTTGTATTTATCTAAATAGCCTATGTTTTTAGGATATCTGCTATATAGGATAATAGCTTAATCTTTTCCTTATCTTGTTTTTAGATTTAGCATATATTTTTCCTTATGTTCAGCCTATCTTTTATGTATATATTTGTGTATCCCTTGTACAGCTTGAATCAACCAGCAAAGACAGTTGTTGATATCTTTTTCTCTGATCTCAAGTATAGGAAACCAATTTTCCTTTTTCCTGCTTGTCCTAAGATACTACCACTGCTTGTCAAATGTCCTTAAAAAATTGGTTTGTAATTAAATAGAATACATGACAAAAATGGAGCATCCTTTTTTTCATTTTTTATGTCCAACTCTTATTTGTTCTGAAATATGATGCAATCTCTGATCTTTTAACATCATCTAATCTCCTTGATAGAGAATCTTGGAAATGCATGCCTTAACAGTTTTTTTGTCACTGGAGCTTGGGATCATACCAAACTTTTACATTCTTTAAAAGCATATCATCTGGGAAAGAGGCAAAAAATACTTAACATCGCTACAGACTTCACTAAGATCCTTCATATGTGCAACATTTGGGAATTAGCATAGTTAAACAACCCAGACAAATTGAGGGGGAAAAGGAGGGGTTGTGAAGGAGTCTAGAAGGGTTACAAAGTGAACCACCTGATAATAGGCAAAGAACTGAAGTGTAGAATAGATTATGGGAGGAGGAAAAAAATTAACATATCAAGAGGAATGCTTCAAAGTGGAGTCAAAGTACTGCAAGAGCAGCTAGGATAGGTGGAAAGTTTAGAGAAAAATATCAGTTGAGTTTATATTCCAATCCCAAAATGTGAACATCATATAAAGAATAAAACTTAATTCATTATTAACTATCTAATAAACAACATGTCCAAAGCAAGGGCAATAACACAATAAATTAGACATACAAACACAAAAGTGACAATTTTTGAATAAAACTCCCGAAAACCAGTACCAACTAGAAGTGTTTGAAGCATTTTGATGTTGAAGAGTGGTGAGTAACAAGGGTTGAAAGCAATAAATTAATGGGAAGCCTTATCACAAACATGTAAGACTTGCCCCCAATAACAACTAAATGTCTGAAATACCATGAACAACATCACAGAAAGTAAATAAAGGTAAGCACCATTTAACTAACCTAACAAATTTGTCTTGCTGAAAATTGATGAATGTAGGCTACTTTAAAAGCAAGATTGAATTCAACGAATGAGTGTCACGCAAACCTCACAAGACAATAAATAGCTTCTTCATGAACCACAAAATCTCATAGCCTACATGAAATAGTAAAAACAACAGAGACAACCACAGTTAGATACTCCAATTATCGACCAAAACAAAGACCAACTCATCCATAGCAACATGAATAGGGTAAAATAGTCGCCCAAGCACCTTGCAATATATTGATCCCACATAAGCGACAATAATCAAAATATCAATAAATCCTCAAAATGAAATAAAACTTCCAATAATGGCCGACAACACACAAACACATTAAAAAAGATGCTTCGGGCCAATAAGCCCTCTGTTGAATTCTATTGCAAATATCAACAATAACAGAATGATTGAGCCATAAGAGGTCATCACCTAAAAAATGATGTCGGAGTCCACATATTGTTCGGTCCAGCTTGAACCCTAGGTCGCTGACCTCCTAGACCTTCACTTGCGGCGGATAGATGCCGGAAGTGACCTTGATTTTGGTGGCCGAAGTGGCTAAGCGACGGTCTTTGAAACAGGTTATGCGTCTAACATGAAAGAAGATCAATGAGTGAAGAATGAAGGAATATGCACGATATTGTCGAAGACGTAACCTACTACTTACTAATGAGCTTGAATGAGGGTTGCCCTTCTGGTTCGACAGTGAAATGGGTTCTTTGGGAGCGAGCCTTCAATGGAATTTACGAGCCTTCAACTTCAAAACTTCAATGGTGTTTGTGAGACAGAGGCGCCATTGTAGAAGGGACAATCTTCTGATTATGTTTGGTTTTATTTAATTTTAAAAGCATCAAAGTCGGTGATTATCAAAATCGACTTTGAATTTTATAAGACAACGACGGTTATTATATAACCATATTTGTATCATAGAAAACAACGACGATCATTCTATAAACTGACGTCCTTGTTGTATCGGTTACCAAAAATTTAGAAAATTGCCACCATGTCTACTACAAGGTTGGTTTTTGGACGACCGACATTATTTGTGCGTTGTAGAATGTCCATTTTGTAGTAGTGAAAAGACTTACAATATATTATTCAAAAGATTTTTAGTGTCAAATGGATTAGTCAAAACAATGATAAATAGTATTAATTGTTTCTCAAAATAATTTAATTATTTATTATCTAGTCTTATAATAATATGATATTTGACAGTTAAAAAAGACTTACAATAATAATATATTGTTCAAAAGACTTTTAGTGTCAAATGGATTAGTCAAAACAATAATAAATAGTATTAATTGTTTCTCAAAATAATTTAATTATTTATTATAAATTATGTATTATAGTATAAATGTTAGGTATCAACAACTCTTATATATTTTCTAATATCTCACATATTAATAGTTCAAGCACCTCCCTTTTCTTATCATTTCATTATTGAAATTAAGCTTAGACATTGTTTCCCAAAACGAACAATATGAAAATCTTCTATTATTTTTCAGTTCTTCTGCTTGTTCTTTCCATTGGTTTTGGTATGCTCTTCTGCTTGTTCTTTCCGTTGATTTTAGTATGCATTGCTTTATGCAAATTAAATATATCCAATTCCTATCAGCTAGTAAGATATACTTTACAATTTTGGTTTTTTTTCCTAATGCCTAAGTAATTGGTATATCCATTGTTATAGGAAATCAAATGCAATTGTCAAAGGCAAAAGAGTGTCAACAAATAAGGTATGACACTGATTGTGGTTTAATTGGAAGGTTATGCTTGCAGAACTGAATGCACATATTTACATGGAGCATCAGCAAAAGGAATATGTAATGAGATCGAGCAATGCATTTGTTATTATAAATGTTGAACTATTGTCTATGATAACTACAACGCTCATTTTAAATTGTAGAATGTACAACACAATCAATAAAACAGCAAAATAAAGTGGTTGCATTATTTTAGAAATCTTTCATCAACTTTCAAAATGCTTGCTAGATATATGATCTGAAGTTAGAACTTAATTTCATTCTTTACTCGACGAACTTGTTAGAATTTATATATAATTTTAGGTGCCAATTTAAAAGTTAACCACACTTGTGACATATATACTAAATGATTATTAAAAGGACAAATATAATTTCATGTGTTTTGTTGGCATATATAATAAAAATCAACAGTTTGCATCGCTAACCACTGTTTTCTTATTGGTAACGAAAACTAACAATGAGTATCAAGATGAAATAGCAAATTCAGTTAGATAATACAATACTAACAATATCATCAAGGTTTTATACGTGCTATAAACAAAACGGGACCACTTAATTATTGTTCTTGATGTTCAAGAAAAATGTTGGTGAAATTTTTTCCTTAGCTAATTGGTTAAATTTTTTGTATTAATTACTTTAAAAATTATATATGGGATAATTCCTAATTAATTAACATTGTAATATCTTTAGCCCAACATAATATCAAAATTAAATTATTTTTTAAAAGTATATGAAAAATGCACTTGAAAGGAAAATGAAGGGATAGAAGAAAAAAAGTAGGATAAAATATGTTTGGAGAATATGTAAAATTTGAAAAATATTAATTTGGTCCTTATAAAAAAATTGTATTAATTTGTCCATGTAAAAATAAAAATATTTTTTATGCATGGTTCTCAATAGTAAATCTGTTAGACTGTAAT
Organism: Glycine tomentella; assembly: GCA_007407185.1. Classification (NCBI taxonomy): domain Eukaryota; kingdom Viridiplantae; phylum Streptophyta; class Magnoliopsida; order Fabales; family Fabaceae; genus Glycine; species Glycine tomentella. The sequence goes on from PYAF01003870.1 coordinate 952,281, forward strand.
ATGACCTTATTTACAAATTTATATGCATAATTTGATTACAAATGAATTAAAAAAAATTGGCGATTAAAATTTTCCAAAAATAAATTAAACAATTTTTTGCGGCTAAAATAAATCTCCCAAAATTGTAATTTTTATCATTTCTTGCACAATTTTCTCATACTTTCTTATGAGAATAGGGGGAATATGAAGCATAAATGGGTTTTGGGCTTCTGAGTGTGCTCCAGAAGATAGAAAGAGAAAATAATTAAGTATGTTAACCACAAAAGAGAATCATTTAACGGAATTATCATTGAAGATAGTAAAAACTATGTTTTATTTTTATATGTTTTTAATAAGAAATTTTTTGTAATAACCAAATTAATAATTTTCAAATTTTACATAGACCTCAAACACATTTTAACAAAAAAATATTATGAATGCTAAGTGATTTTATATTAACTTAATTTACTTTAGTTACTATATTTTAGTCATTTAATGGATTTATTTTATATAATAAAAAAATTCCTCCTAGAAAAATGTTACTAAATGGTTTGATTGTATAAATACTCAACTGTTTAGACTTTTAAAATTGTTCACATTAATATTTTTTTTTTGTAAACAAATAAAAT
>PYAF01003870.1:952988-995540 GCA_007407185.1 Glycine tomentella
TTATACAAATAATTTACATATTAATTTATTTATAAATTGGTAAAATAAAAATAAAAATATGTAAAATGATATAAAACAAAAGTATAAAAAATATATATATTAAATAAACTTGTTTAATTTATAAATTTTTATAATTAAAAAAATTAATAAGTTTAAACATATGACACATAGAAAATATTGTTTATAAAATTAATCAAACAAAGCTAGTAGCATAGTGGTTTATTGTCTTGTTATTGTATAAAAGATTATGAGTTCAATTGGTGTCGGTTTAAATTTATCATCAAATTTAAACCAAACTAATTTTTTGCGGTTAGGTTTTGCAGGATTTGTTAATCAATTATCATAATTTAAATCCATTAACTAAACTTACATAATTATCATATATGCTATATAATTTTTATAAAAAAATTATTAAATTTTTTTAACATATTTTAGTTAAAATTTATTATCTTCACTTCTATTTAACATTAATATAAAATAATATTATCAACTCTTTTTGTAACATAATAATAATTTGGACATCACTTGGTATTTAACATTATTATACTTCCTTTTTATCATATAAAAGTAAAATATACATATTGATTATGAAACGAATGAAAAGTAATAAATTATTTAATACTTAATATTAATTATCACAATAAAAAATATTATAATTATAATATGTGATTTTTTCAACTTGGTATAGTTTTTTTATAACAAGGTCCAAAAATAAAACCAAATCAAAAAAATATGATTTTTTAGATTTTTGATTTTTTTTGGATTGGTTTAACGATTTACAAACGGTTTAGTTTGATTTTGAATATGCCTAGTCATGCTACTATCAATATATCATGTCAAATTTAACAATTGAATTTCATCCATTAAACTAGGAAAACCAAATATCTCTATTTAAAAATTAGAGGACTGAAATTATGGATTCAGAAATATAGGAAAACAAAATTATAATTTTTATTATTATTATTTTAGTACTTGTAAAAAAATTATAAAAAGTTTCTGAAATTCGTTATTATTTGTCGTTGGTCCTTGCCGTTACAAATTTCTACGAATGGCGGATAATGTCATGTCATGGGTGCTATATTAATGGGGACCAAAAAAATTATAGAAATTAAAATAAAAAATTGTAGGGATTAAAAAATTACTACTAAATATAGATGAATTAAAAAATAGTGAATATAATTACAACACATGTATTTTTAAGATTAATAATATAATAACATTTAGTATCAATACTTTTTATTTTTTATTTTTCTTTCTATCACATCATAAATCATATTAAATTTATATATTTTAGGCATTCAATGGATGGTAGGTGGACAAAAGAACCTAAATAATACAATTTAAATAAAAAATTACGAATATAGGACTGTCTCAAAACTATTCATAAATCTGGGGCAGTTGGTCACGCCCAGATTCAGGCCTGACTGGTCATGCCCAATTTCGAACGTGACTAAATCGGTCACTAAATCGGTTAGAGACTGATTTAGCGACGGAAAATTTGTTTTTTTTTTGGTTTGCGACCAAATATTCTGTCGCAAAACTGTTAGCTAAAATAAAGATCAAAATTGACGTGTTTTAATTTTTGACGTAAAATATAATTTAATATTATTTATTTTTATTTTTATTTAATTTGAAAGTATTTTTAGATTGATCTTCATCATAGATATGATCTTTTTAACTTTTTTTAATATTGTTTTATTTAGTATTTTTTTTAATTTTATATGATTTTATTTAATATATTCTGGATTTTTGGTGTATATAATTTTTAATATATTATTTTATTTAATATAATTTCTAAATTTTTATATGATTTGGTTTAATATTTTTTGGATTTTGTATATATAACTAATTTTTAATATAATACTTTATTTAATAAAATTTTTCAATTTGATTTTGGAATTTGAAAAAATTGAAAATTTTTATTTTTTTATACTTCTCATTTTTTCTAAATTTTTGTAAATAATTTTTTAATATAGAAAGCATTTTAAATAGAATATTATATTTTGATACTTCTCATTTTTTATATCGAGACTACCCCATTAAACACATTATTCTCATCCCTCTCATCATCTCTTTCATCGTCTCATAATTTTATAATTCTCTTTCAAAAAAAGTAGAAGACAATTCCCCTTTTCTCTTTTTGTTCCAGTCAAAAGCACGTAGTCGACTAACTCGTCATCGAAACTACACCGAAACTCAGGCTTTTTGTCAATCGGTGACTCAATTGTATAAAATTAGTGTGGTCAAAACATATACATCCAAGCAAGAAAGGGAATTAAAAAGGGTCGTCCATCTTTCATGGTGAATGATCAATTGTGCGAATAAGTTGGTCACCATCTTTATCTCTCTGAGTAAGCGCAATACAATTCTTTGCATTTCAATTTGATTCACTTTGTCTCACGCAGTTCCACTCCTATTTCTAGAGTTCTGCAATGTTTCACCGCTTCAAGTGCGCTTTGGAATTAATAGGGTGCTACAATTCCGATTATTGTGTGGTGAGTGCACTTTGGGATGAGTGGAACGAGTGGTAAAGTGTGGAATGAGTGCGGAAAAGTTAGGAATGAATGTGTTTTGGGATAAATGGGGTTATTATATAAAAAAACCAAAAAAATTAAACAAAACCATATAAAATTTAGAATATCGAAAAAAGTTACAACGGCGTACGATATGTCCTTCAAATGGTCTAACTTTTGATAGAAATGTCTGATCGAGGTGTACGATATGTCGAAATGCTCGAAATTAATATAAGCAATTAAAAAAATAAAAAATAGCATGCAATTAGCTGACTAAATAATTAAAAAATTAGAAAACAAGAAAAATTTTAGATGTTCGAAGATTAAATCGCAATTTTGAGGCACTTAGAGGCCTTTTTTGGAAAAAAAATTTTGACCATGCTCGGAAATTTCCAGCAGCTTCTCTCTCAATTTCGAACCCGTGGCCATCGGTTTCACCTCAATCGAACATTCCAGTCAAAAGTTATGACCGTTCGAAGTTTATATACGCATCACTCCATCTGTGCATGACACGTATAAGGAGTATGTCACGCCCTGAACTGGACATGACTAGTCACGCTCAGATTTGTAAATAGTTTTGAAATAGTCCCAAATTCATAATTTTTATTTAAATTGTACTATTTAGATTCTTTTGCCTCCTGTTCCCAAAGTGTTTTAAGACTTCAGACATAAATCAACGTAACATGAGTTTATTAAATTAAAGAAAAATAATTTTTAAACAAATACAATATCAACTTGTCTCTTTTTCCATCCCTTTTTTCATCCCTTTTTTCTATCCCTTCCGATTATTTTGAAATTTTATTTTGACAATATTCTTATATGTGTTTGATTTCATTATTCTGGAGATTAAATTTTAGAAATAACAATTTTAACTCTGCTTAAATTTAATTTTAGGAAATACTTAAATTTCAACACTATCAACACGTGAAAGGGACTCCGGTTGAAAAATGTGTTTAAAGCAAGAGAGCTTCAATGATATTTTTAGGACTGGACAAGCATACAATAACACTGAGACAGCTGGCTTAGCTAGGGCCCAGGAGGATCGAGGTACATCTATAAAGACAAAAGTAGGGTTGGGTTCTGACCAAGTATGACCACAATATATTCACATGTTTATTCAACTACAGTATATGCCAAATTGATCCGTGCAGCGCAGGTGTAGGACTGTGTCTTCTACACGAGACCAGAAAATGAAGATTTTTTTGCCCAAGAGATTCTGTTTTCATGAAGAGATCAGATGCATGCTTACCCTGTCGCATTCTAGAGCAAACAAATTCACGTGAAGAATTATTTAAGTTGTTCTCCATGTGTAAACAAGAATAAAAATTGATGAGTGCATTTGGAATAATGGTCGTGAGATTTTTTAAAAAAAAAAATGTAATTTTAAAATAAAATGTGTTTAAGAAAAAATGCACTTGAAATGATTTTTAACTTCATTTTCAAAATCAAAAAAAAAAAATTGTAATTTTTGTTTTTAGTTTTAAAATAATACTCTTTATATGTTTGACAATGACCTTCCGATTGCGCCCACTAGCACTACCACAACGTCTAACATCACCACCATCGACGTTGCACCACCACCACCACCATCAATCCACCATCATTGTCACTGACATTACACCACTGCCGTTCCCACCACCATTGTTATCGACATTATTACCACAACTATCACCATTGAATTGTTGCAACCAAAACCACCACCAATGTTTTCACTGTCATTACCATTAACACTACACCACTAGCCCACTAATGTCATCGTCACTATCACCAACACTATCACCACCATCACTAACACCGACATCACCACCATTGCTAATAGTGTTGTTGTCGCCATCATCAATGCCATCAAAGACACTACCACTACCGACACCAATACCACCAACCACCACTACTAACACCACTATCGACACCAACAATGTTGTTAATGTTGTCATCACCACAAAAATACACTATTAAACTAATTTTAATAGGATTAAAAACTTTTAAAATGACTTAATCTTCAGGCGATTTGTAAGTTGGACCACTATACAAGTGGTTCACCACGTACCATTACTGAAAACCTTTGCATAATCTTTAGTGCATAATCTTACACCACCTCCACCAAATTATTTAGTTTGTGTCCATCTCCCCCACTCATTAGATCCATTCTCTATCAAAAATCGAAATCACTATCGCTCACCGCTGTTGGAGGTGATTTTCGATGACAATGAATCCCTACTTTCTCCCTCCCCCCATTTTTTCATCTCTCTTTCTCTTTTTACTTCTGCTTCCTTCACACTACACTAAAAAAACGTGATTCGGTCGCTAAAAGTGAGCGAACAAATTGTGTCATAAAAACCCTAGTTGCTAAGCCCTTAGTGATCGAATTCTAATTGGATCGCTATTTTATCGACCGAAATATTTTGTCGCAAGTACATAAAATTCAGTCAGCGTATTTGGTTGCTATTTTGCTTGGGACAAAATTAGCGACCGGAACAAAATTTTAAATAACAATCTAATTATAAAATGAATTTAAACAAAATTTGGCTCTAAGTCGATTGCTATCGAATAATTAATTTTTAAATAAAATTAAAAACAAATACATTCAGTCACTAATTTGGTCTCTACTTAATAATTAATTTTAAAAATATTAATTAAAATGCAATTCGGTCGCTATTTAATATTTAATTTTTAAATATAAAATAAATTAAAAATACAATTTGGTTGCTACTTAGTACTGAATTTTAAAATAAAATAAATCGGTCGCGTATTTGGTCACTAAACAAAAATATGCTGTATTTTTTGTTTTTTCATTTATTACATTTTGACCTACTTAATAATTATCGATTCCAAATATAATTCTTGATTAATATGTATAATCAAACTTATAAATAAAAAGTGGATATTCATAATGTGTAAATATATCTAATAACAAAGTTCTAATTTAAAGATTGATAAAGTGCAAATTCAAAGTTTAATAAATGCAATATCAAAGTTTAATAAAGTTCAAATTCATAACTAAGATGACATAATCAAACTAAAATAAACAATAACCATGAGGCAATGGTCCTTTGACATGTCATGGGGACAGTCAACCTGAGCATTGTCAACATGGTGCTCAGTTTCATCTGTTGTGGTACTTGATGGACTAGGAGCTGACATGATAGAATGAATATGCAAGTGTTATAATATAAGTTGCATTTGCTCATTTTGTTGATGAATTTGCACATTTTTCTCTTGCATATGTTGTCGCATCTCCTGACTTTGCTGGTCATGATTTTCCATTAGCTGCAACATCTTTTCCTCAAGTGTCCTCTCCTTATTTGCCTTTGCCAAAAACTCAGCACTCAATTGAGTAATTGTCTCACGCATTTCCTCTATTTGGTCTTCCACAGGAGCAATAGAAGTAGATAGAGCTGATTCTGAGCAACTAAACCTTTTGCTCAAAGTACCTAGCCCATACATGTTCCCCTTGTAATTTGGACCTTCAACAACATTCAAATATATCTCATATCATTAACAAAAGTAGTAGTGTTAGGGAAGTCCAGTGTAGATGTGTCTTCCTATAATAACCATGGAAAAATTAAAATTAAATTTATTATATTTTGTCACAAAAAGCATTAGCGACGGATTTTGCGACGGCTAGAGAGTGACACCGTTAGCGTGGGAACTGGCGCTGTTAGCGTGGGAGGTGCGCCAGAGTGGCGCGGTTAGCGCCAGAATGCAGCCGGAGGCTCTTTTTCTTGAATATCTGGCGTGGTTAGAGCCAGAGTGGCACGATTAGCACTAGGAACACGTCCAGACTCGAATAATTGGTGTGAATAGCACCAAGATGGCGCTATTAGCATGGGAATGCGGACTGGAGGCCTATAAAAGGCCATTTTCGCATTTTGGCAGGGAAAAATGTTTCTCTTCTTCTTCCTTTGCGTTTTCTGCCATTAATGACCAAAGTAGCTTCATATCTTCTCCATACCTCATCCAAACACTTCCCACCCAACTAGAAAGTTGATTAGAATTCCTCCATGAGCTAGATTTCAGCTTCAGTTCCTCGAGAGAACCATCAATCGGAGAGATCCTATTCTCTAGGGAACTTTGTAAAACTGAGATTTGGAAAGGAAAGAAGGCGATTCAAGGACGCTAAAGCTTGGGGAAGTGATCTTCTATCCTTCCTCGACAGTTTAGAGATAAGAAACTCAAGTTTTACCGATTGATTTGTGAGATTGATAATGGGATGAATAGTAACCCATTTGTGTTAGGGCTGGAATTAGGCTTGGATTCTTTAGAAAAGTATGCTCAGGAGGCTGTTCTGATGAATATTGAACTTTGAATCATGACTATTGATGAAGTTTGGTTTTGGCTCTAATATATGTATGAGTAGGAAGAAGGTTGGTTAAATGGAGGGTATTATGATACCTATGAGCCTAGATTCTTTTACAAAATATGTTCAAGAGACCATATAAACGGTGAAAACGTGTTGAAGTAACCATTTTGATGAAATTGATAATCATTGAAATATGGTCTGGTTAGGACATGGAATTGGTTTCTGCAGAGTCTTAGAGAGACTCTAGTGCCTTGGTTAGGCTGAGATAGATCCTGCTGAGGATCGGTGAGTCGCCTATAAGGTGGCTAGTTCTGATAACTTTAAGATAGAAGACAAAGAGGCTTAAATGGAAAGGAATTGCTTTTCTTTTCTTCTAAACGGTTGAGGACCGTTGATGATTCTTGTTTGTGTGTGTCTTTGTATAGGGCGTAACACCAAGGGTGTCAGTGGCGGAGACCACAGTCCAGGGATTGGACAGCAGAGCACTACATTGTCAGGTAAGCTCTTTGTTCTTGGGAGTGTTTTCCACTGACTGTGTTCCACCATACTCCGAGGGAGTTATGGTTATTGTATATTATGATGCATGTGTATTGAAATTGTGTGTTGTTGTTTTATTGAAACATGTATATGATCTATATGGATTAATGATATACACTGTGATAGTGTTGTGTGATTGTTGAGATTCTCTGGCCAGTAGAATAGAATAGAATATATAAATGCCTAAGTAAGTTCTGATGAGAAATGTGCCCATATAGATGGATGTAGCTTCCTCAGACTAGTGATAGAAAGTCCTGATGCGAGATGTGCCCATATAGATGGATGTAGCTTCCTCAGGCAAGGATAGGAAGTCCTGATGAGAAAAGTGCCCACATAGATGGATGTAGCTTCCTCAGGCATTGATAAATGATATATATATATGTGTGTGTGTGTGTGTGTGTGTGTGTGTGTGTGTGTGTGTGTGTGTGTGTGTGTGTGTGTGTGCCATGTACATGTGATGTGTTTTAATAGTGTGATGGCTAAATGATGATGATGTAAATTCTTAAAAAGGGTGATGATTACCCTTGAGACATATGTATATGTGGTGATATAGCTTGAGAGCTGTGATGGCTAGTTTGTAATGCCAATTTTGATATTATATGCATGGAAGTGAATCAGAGGGAGGAAAAACCTCAAAGGACCCTGAGTTTACTGAGATTGTTATCTCACCCCTATTGGGGATTATATTTTGCAGGTGATACTCAAGGAGCGGCTGATAGATCCCAAGGCAAGAGGCCCGAGCAAGGATAGGTTCTATGAGAACCTTAGGCATTGTGTTGGAGAGCATGTTGGGTCGACTTTTGTTTTATGCCTGTGATTTTGTACCCTGAGAGGGATATGTACAGTTTTGATATATACCTTGTATGTTATGAGAATTCACCATATATGATGTACAGTGAGTGTTGTTAATGATGTTTGATGACATCATTTTGTTTATCGGTTGCGCTTAATGACCATAAATTAATGTTAATAAACCGGATGCATACGGGGCGTTACACTTCCTCTGTCGAATGTTGGAGAATTTTTGGCGATGTTGATATTTCCCCTACAATATAAAGTGAGATATAAAGATAAATTATTAAATGTGTAGACATTTAAGGATTAATATGCAAGAAAATCACCACTAATACAGGAAAAAAATTTGACTTTAATCTACTATGGTAGGCTTTAAAGTTTATACTAGCCAATTACAAACATTTAACACTAGCTAAAGAAAAGCAAACCAAAATTTGTAAATAAGTTCAAGAGATATTAACCAAAGGTAAGAGTTCATTTATAATATCAGCCACAATATATCAAATAAAGTGATATAATTAGAAGGGAAAAAAAACAACTTACAGCAAATTTGTGGGACTTATCATGGGCCCATTCTTCCGAGTTCAATTTTTTAGTTTTCTTTATCACCTCCCAAGCAGTTGGTGGTCTTTGAAACTCCTTTGACTACATAAATTTAACAATTTAAAATTGTAAAACATTTAATTAATTACATTGAATTGAAAATACCAGTTTTGTAGTGCTTAAAATTGTAAAACATTTAATCAATTGTGAAATTACCAGCTTTTCAAAGTGAGCTACAATAGATATGGAACCACCACAATATGTCGAGGCTCCTCTATCAACAGTTTGATTTGCCTTGGCAGTGGAGGTCATGTTTAGAAAATCTATAGATCCCCAATGTTAGTCCAAGGATGCTCGAACGTTTGCTGCTATCCAAGTTCCTTTATCTTAACCATTCATGATCTTGTTCGTTGCATTTTTCAAAATGCATGAACCTTTTGTCTCAAAAACATATCTATTGGCTCGCTCTTCTATTTGGTACCACCTATACTCTTTCTGCATAAAATAGGAAACAAGAACTAAATTAGAAATGATACAAGAAACAATCCATTTTAAATTAAACCACAATTCAAATTAACTTAAACTCTCCAAACCACCTATCGTGAAGGTCAACCGATACCTTCAACCAACTTGCAACTGATTCATCAAACATTTCCCTAATGATCCCTGATATGATATTAGAACATCCATATGTTGGTTGAAACCTATGTACAAAGGCATTGTCAATACCACATTAAAAAAACATTTTAAGAAAAATTAATAGTTAAATAAAATGCACTTACTCTCTTTTATGTGCACAAATGAAAGGCCTCTGATTAGCAATATGTTCACAATTTGGATCAGATGGGTGCTCAAGTGTAATAGAGAATCATTTGGTGCTGAAGGCGAAGCATCTCCAACAGGGGTAGTGGGAATTGACTCCCTTACAAAGGTCGAATTTATTTGGTCTTGAGATGAGGAAGTATGTTTGGTGTCAGTGCAATAACATGAATCATCGACTCTGAGGTTGATATGTGAATGGAAGAGGTGGAAGGGTTGGTGGTAATTGGAGCTCCCAAACTAACACCACGTCTTGTACCACGATTAAATGTTCTGCAACCACCACCCCTATCTTTTTCTACCATCTACATGTTTGATTTTTTTATACACGTACACACACACACACACATTTATATGATACATTAAAAATACAGACTAACCACAAGTTTTTTTAATAAGCCAAGAAAAGTCCTCCTACACTCTTTCTTAAATACACAAAGCCCGATCGGGCCTTCACTTATGCTAATATCTCACCATATGGTTATCCTATTCCGATAGAATCCAAGAAGCTAAAGAATAAATCTCTTATGGAAACTAATTAAATTTTTGATATGATGGAGGTTTAGGTGGAAGAAACACAAATCCCTAATTGAGCCCACAGAGAGAGAAAAAGGGAAGGACTAAGAAGATAAAAGGTCATAACCATACCTAATTTCGTGAGAGAGCACACATGAGGAGCAGAGCAAGCCTTCCTAGAAACCGATCGAAGGCTTTGCCGACTTCGATAGTTAAGCCGCGAACTTCCCCACGATCTCTAAGACATTCCTTTTTAGTGCTTATTCTCCTCCCATGAATATGATTATATGATTGAAGATAGACAATATAGATGTTTATTGCAACAATTAATTTTGTTATATAAATATTCTAATTTATGTGAAAATAGAATGTAATCTTATATATTATATTTTAAAAGATAATATAGAAGATTATAAAAATTAATAAATTCAAAAGTAATAAAATTTGAATTTTGAACTATTTTCGCATAAAATTTATATTAATATTGTAGTTTGCACCAAATATTCAATTGAGCACTTGTGCGTAATTGTAAAGGAGTGTGCTTCTCACTCCAAGGACCATAGTTCTAGTCTTTCCTCAAGCATTTTTTAAGTTCTTATTTTTTTTATAAGAAAATGTTGGTCAACTTTTTAGTCTAGTCAACATTTAAAATTTAAAAGTCAACTATTAAAATCAATATTTTGAAATATAGGGGACTTAGATAGTAAATTAAAAAAATAGAAGGACCGATTTGGTGAAATAGGCAAAATAGAGGGACAAATTTTACAATTAAGCCTTAAATTAAAATCAATTTGAGATTTTAGTGAATGCATAAATTACATATTGCATCTTATTGTGTCTTGTTTAGTGCACATGTTGTAAAATCAAATAGGATCTTCATCAACACATAAATTTCACTTACACCATATTGAACCTTAATGAATCATTAGTGTTACACTTATACCTTATATTTTAAAATATTTAATTTTACAAAATTTGATATGACATATTTTCATAATATAAAGGGTATTTATTTATTGTATTATATATTAATTATGATTTATAATAAATTAAAAATTTAGTTTCTTAATTTTTGTAAGAAAAAATTGCATTCGGTCGCTAATCTCATAATATTATTTTGTCTTATAGCGACTAAAACATTTTCGGTCGCTATCATGATAACAACGATAGAATAGTCATTCGTTTTGGCCTCTAATTCGGTCACTATAACACTTGTATTTATAGATATTTATACAACCAAAATTTTCAGTGACCCTTCATTTTGGTCGCTGACACAAGTTAGCCACCATGATATAATTTGGTCACAAGTAATAACAGAAACTTGTTCGATTGCAAATAGAGACCAAAAGTTTAATTTTGTTTGCTAAGTTGCATTTTTCTAGTAGTGCTACAAAACTTACAGATGTCATGGTCGTCGTTGTGGATGACCTCTGATGAGAGAAACTCCTCCATGCCACGAAGTTTTCCTTGAGATTAGGGGTTAGAAAAAGGTTGCTACTTTATCAAAGAGTTAATTAGATATGGTGTTTCTGGCGAGGTTCTGGAAGGTATAAATTGGGCAAGGGGATTAAGGTAGTGCAGAGATGTTGCAAAATCCCTAGGAATAGTGTGTTGTTGCCACACCCATCAACGTTCGTGTAAAACAACAAGTCGTTCTCCTTTCTAGTCTATTAATTAATCTATTTTCAGTTTTTCTTTTTTCTATTGTTGTTCATTTGTGAGGTTTGGGTTTTTTGTTGCAAGTCTTCCTTAGTGTTGTTGTTTCGTGATGGAGGTAAGATGGTGATGTTGACTATTGAACGGTGTGTTGTTGTTGTCAATATCTTATGGATTTTAAGGAGCGGAGGATAAAAGAAGACACGCTTGCGGTGACGATGAATCTCCAACACTAATTGATTTTATGGTGATTTTTTATTATGGCAACGGAAGGTAGAGGATGTGGCAGCAATGGTGTTAAGAAGGATGGTGGGGATCATTTACATTTAGCATAGTTTTTGCTAGTTCTTCTAGTGATATGTTTTTCCTCTCCACAACTCTGTTTTGTTGAGGGGTTCTTAGAATGGAAAAATTATGATTTATTCCATTTTCTTCACAAAAGGTTTCAAAAACCTCATTCTGAAATTCACTCTCATGATCACTTCTCAAAGCCTTGATTTTAAAATCTTTCTCATTTTGAATCACCATAGCTAATTTGCTAAAAGCCTTGAAAGCATTACTCTTTAATGATAAACAAACGTCCATTGATATCTAGAATAATCATAAAAAGTAACTAAACTATAATAGTTTCCTCAAAGACTCATTGTTCCAAAAGGACCAAACAAGTCTAAATTCAAAAGTTCAAACGTCTAGAGGTAGAAATGATATTTTTAGATTTGAAAGAAACTATAGTTTGTTTTCCCTTTTAAAAGACATAACAAAGTTTGTCCTTCACAAACTTAAGCTTTGGAAGACCTCTAACTAACTCTTTAGAGACAATCTTTAATGATAAAATACTTTTTAGGTGATGCATGTGAATGTGAGCTACCCTTCTATGCCACAACCATGAAAGGTCATCACTACTATTCGAGTAAGCCGAATTTGATGATGTTGCACAATCAACATTAAGCATATAGGTATTCCCAATGCAATTATCAACAAATTTAATTTCATTTGAATTAGGATTACTAATTGTGCAAGAATCTTTTTAAAAAGTTTACATTCAATTCCTCTTCCTCAAAGATTTTCCCTAGACTTTTGAGATGATTTACAATGTAAGTGAATCTCTTTTTGACATCCGCAATATTTCCTTGTTCTTTTCACTTTCAAAGTTCCTTTATGAGGGACTTGGATAAGATCCCACATTTCCTTTGCAATTGTACCTGTCAACACCTTGAAAAATTTATCATAATTTAAGGACAAGTGAATGATATTCATAGCCTTAGAATCATATATTCATAGCCTTAGAATCATACTCTTGTTTTTTAATTTCTTCTACAGTCCAATATTCAGAAGGTTTCTCTAAAATTTTGTTTTCAACAACTTGAGTTGGAATTGTATAGCCATTAATCACAACTTTCCAAATACCTCTACTAAACTGATTCCATAAATATCTTCATCCTTACTTTCCAAAAAGGGTAATTTAAGCCACAAAAGAGTGGTGGTCAATTAATAGACACACCCTCAACAAACGGTAGTTGATACCCAACCATAATCACGATATTTTGATAAAAATTTTGATTAGATTTCAAGACCCTAGCTCTAGATACCAATTGTTGGTACAACTGAGAATCTAGAAATGAGGGTTTGAATCAATTCTTTGAAATTTTACCAATTATTTCTTAGGTTCAATTAAAATTAATACCCATTTACAAATCAAGGGTTTTCTCAAAAGATTTGTTGAAGAAAGATCAACAACACATAAAACCAATATATTCAAAAACCTTAGAGAATAGAGTTTTATGCCCCACACATATCAATTCCAATATCAAGATAGATTTACAAAACCAAGGGTTAGAGAATGAAAAATTAAACAGAGGAATTTATACTAGTTCGGTCCTAAAAAGGACCTACATCCAGTTGTTTTAGGATCCCTTAGAACATTTCACTATTAGAGAACCAAGAATAATCACTATGCACATGTAATTCCCTAAATCTACTTTTCCGTTGAACCCTACAAGAGAAAAACCAGAGTTGAAATCCAATAAACTTAAAACCACTTGGTAACCCTAACCAAGATTACAAAAAAAAACTAGAAAGAAATCAAAATTGGATTTAATACACTTGTGACGTGTAGATCAATACTTCTTCAAGCTTTATCAATGATCAACCCATGATAGAGATTCCAAGATCTTTGCTTTGTTGATTTCTTAAGAGAAAATGCATCAGAAATTCTTTATTAGATGACTCTTAGAAATATTTTTAAGTGAAATTTTTTGCAAAGAGTCTTAAAAGATATAGAACAAGTGAGTATTTATACATTTAATAGAAAGAAATAAATTTAATTGATTACCAATAACTGTAATCGATTAATTCGATCATAATAACATTGTTATGCATTTCCATAATCGTGGTAACCGATTACACTATATGGTAATCCATTATCTCAATTACCAAATACCTTGAACTACTTATGTAAACCAAAGAAGTTGATTGGAATAACTGGTAATTGATTATTTCAATGCCCAACAAGCAATCTAAATGTTTTAGAAGCACTGTAATCGACTATGATAAATGGTAATCGATTATTTCAATATACAAAGTTTATCCTTCACTTGAAACAAGTCTTGTGATCAATTACAGTATATGATAATCAATTAATTCAATGTTTTTTAGGCTAAATCTCAATAGAAGTTGGTTCTTGTGCTAGTCTTTTCATCTTGTAATAAATTACACAAACTGGTAATCGATTACACAATGATAAACTTGTTTGCTTCCAAAAACTTATATATCAAGTCATCATGAATGATTATCCTAAAGCATGTAGAAGATATATAAACTATTTTAAGCACACACATGACTATATAATATAAGTATATTCATCTTTACATATTATTACGAAAGAAAATATCAATGTTTAGCTTTTATCTTTTTAATAGTTCTTTAAATGATTGATAGTTTAGGAGTACCAACAATATAGATAATTGTTTTTTATCACACTTCTTATAAAAAGAAGAAAAAAATCATCTCAATAACATATCCATAAGCTAAACTTAATTTTTTTTGGAGATTAAATTTTAGCTTATCTAAAAAGTTTATTTTAACTCATATATAAACTAATCTTAGTTTACTGAGAAAATTTTCTTTTTTCTTATTCTCTTTTTTAATTGTTTATTGAGGCGTAACATTACAATAACTTGATTCTCACCTTGTGCAAGCATGTGGATGTTGGCTTCTTTGTTAGCCACACAACACAATTATCTGGATCGATCATTTCTTATTTGGAAACATTATATATTGATTTCAAAGCTAGCTAGTTCACAACTTGAGTTGGGTTTTAGTGGTTCTGTGCAGTAATGGCAGACCAGTGGTTCTACTGGGTACAATGGCCAGCATGTTTGGAATGAGAATAAGGGTTGCATTAGCTGAAAAGGGTGTTAAGTATGAGTACATGGAACATGATATCTTTCACAAGAGTCCTTTGCTTCTGCAGATGAACCCAATTCACAAGAAAATTCTAGTTCTCATACATAATGGCAAACCCATTTATGAATCTGCAATTATAGTGCAGTACATTGATGAGGTCTAGAATGACAAAGCTCCTATCTTGCCCTCTGACCCTTATGAGAGAGTCAAGCCAAATTCTAGGTAGATTACATTGATAAAAAGGAACATGCTTGTTGTGTTATGTTTTTTCATCCTTTTCTCTTCTCCATCAAAATTTGATTTTTTTTTCTCTTTTCATTATTCTTGTTGGGTAAATTTCAATTTTTTTAATTAAAATTTGATGTTTGAATTGCAGGGATTTTATGGTTGCTAACTTGCTATTATCGACTCTCAACTCAGGATAAAAACATTTGCATTTCTTCGTTGTTAATATTAACTTATTTATAGTGAATAAGATTATTTCGATATACAAAGTTCTTAATTTGAGGAAGAAGGCTCAAAACCCAAGGATAAGATGGTGGTGTTGGATATTTGTTGAACCCCTAATGCATAAAAAGATTTATAAAGTTTTGATGATAACAAACAATGAATGCCACATTATTAGATTTATTGCATTGATGATAATTATTTGATATTTTGAAGTTACTGATATTTTGGATTTGATATTTTGAAGTTACTGATATTTTTTATTTGATATTTTGAAGTTACTGATATTTTGGATTTGATATTTTGAAGTTACTGATATTTTGGATTTGATATTTTAAAGTTATTGATATTTTGGATTTATGAAGATCAACATAATTGATAAGACTATTTGAAGAAACCTGAAGATTGATATTATTCAAGATGACATGGAATTAAGAAGACTTGTTTTTATATTTTTTTTAGATTTTATGTAAGGAGATTAGAAGATTGATCTTGCCAAGATATTTACCTTTAAGATTGCATTCAAAGATAAGATAGAATACTTTTAATATTGCATTCAAAAATAAGATAGAATATTTTTAATATTACATTGCATAATATAATAGAATATTTTTAAGATTGCATTGCATATAAGATAAAATATCTTTAAGATAAGATAGAATATCTTTTAGGATTTCATTGGATAAAATCATATCTTTAAATTAGTATAAATAGAAACATACTCTTGTGTTTACAGTATGCATTCCATTCCAAATAATATTAGAGCTGTAGAGAGTTTATGTTTGCATCATTGAGAGAGTTGTTGTGAGATCATATAGAAGTGTTTAACAAGTCTGATTCTTCAACTCTCCATCAGGATTTAAAGGTACCTATTTGCTTAAGGAATAGAAGTGTAAAGGTAACTACTTTATTGTATTCTTCTTCTTGACTTTGGAAGAGGTCGCAACTGGGAAACTAGGATACCAGTTCTATCCCTCTTCTTGGTGAATTGAGACGTGCGACTTTTGGCTGGAAAATTAGGATACCAGTCTGGCTGGGAAACAAGGATACCAGTCTGTCTTTATTCTTGGTGAATTGAGACGAGAACTTTTTGCTGGGAAACAAGGATACCAGCTGGGATAATTGTTGTGTAAGGTTAGACTAGGAAACTAGGATACTAGGAACTCTTGTACACAAAATTATTATAGTGGAGTTGTCCATTTGATTGATTATCCAATTTGGACGTCGTGATTTTTTACCCAATTGGGTTTTCCACATTAAAATTGATTGTATCTTATTTATCTCTTATCTCCATATTATTGCTTTGAGTTTGATTTTAAATTGTGAATTATTTTATAAAACTCAATTCACTCCCCCTCTTGAGTTCATCTGGGACCAACAGGTGGAAGCTAAAGGAGGAGAAACATATAGAATTTAAGGAAAACATGTTACGTGAAGGACCGTGGGAGTTTATTGGAGAAGCTAATGAAATATGGAATAAGATGACAATGTGTGTTCAAAATATGGGAAGGAGGGTGCTAGGTGAAAGTAAAGGAAACAATGCAAAGATTATTTCGATATACAAAGTTCTTAATTTGAGGAAGAAGGCTCAAAACCCAAGGATAAGATGGTGGTGTTGGATATTTGTTGAACCCCTAACGCAAGAAGGAATGCTTTAGATCTTTGCATAAGTGTCTCAATGATGAGAATTTGCAAAAGTTTAGAGTAGCGAGAAAAAATGCAAAGAAAGCAGTGTGGGAAGCTAAAGACAAAGCTTTTGACGATTTGTATAAAAATCTTGGGAGCAAGGATGGTGAGAAAGGTATTTATAAACTGACAAAAATGAGGGATACGAAGAGTAAAGACCTCACCCAAGTTAGATGTATCAAGGATGAAAATCAAAAACTTTTGGTAAGGGATGAAGATGTAAGAAAGATGGCTAAACTACTTTAACAAACTTTTTAATGGGAATTGTGACAAGAGTGAGGTGGACTTGGAGGACGTTTTTGATGATCTGAATAGAAGATTTGTGCGCATAATTAATATACATGAAGTTAATAAGGCTTTAAAGAGGATCAAGAATAATAAAGCTTTGGGACTTGATGACATCCCTATTGAAGTGTGGAGAGGCTTGGGAGATGTGGCAATAAAATGGTTGACCAATCCTTTTAATAGGATTCTTCAAACAAATAAGATTTCGGATGCTTGGAGGAAAAGTATGCTTGTGCCTATTTACAAAAACAAGGGAGATATCCAAAATTGTTCAAACTATAGAGGCATCAAGCTCATGAGCCATACTATGAAGTTGTGAGAGAGAGTTATTGAACTTCGCCTAAGGAGGGAGACCAAGGTTTCTGTAAATCAATTTGAATTATGTCAGGAAGATATACCATGGAAGCTATCTTCTTGATGAGACAATTAATGAAAATATATAGGGAAAAAAAGAAAGACTTACATATGGTGTTCATAGATCTTCAGAAAGTATATGATATAGTACCAAGAGAAGTCTTATGGTGGACTCTTGAAAAGAAAAAGGTAACATTAAAGTATGTTAATGTAATTAAGGATATGTATGATGGGGCTATCACATGTGTGAAAGCTTGTAATGGAACATCAAGGTATTTCCCTATCACGGTAGGTGTTCACCAAGGTTTAGCTCTTAGTCCTTATCTTTTTGCCTTAGTGATGGATGAACTCACGAAAGATATTCAAGAGGAAGTGTCATGGTGTATGCCTTTTGCAGATGATATTGTGCTTATTGATGAGACCAAAGATGGTGTTAATAGGAAGTTGGAATTGTGGAGAAACACTTTGGAGTCTAAAGGATTCACGATAAGCAAGAGCAAGACTGAGTACATGAAGTGTGAGTTTTCGAGAGTAAGAGATGGTGATCAAGACAAAGTGCATCTACTTGGTCAAGAGGTACCCAAGAAAGATGTTTTTAGATACTTGGGATCAATGTTGCAAAAAGGTGATGAGATTGATGAAGATGTAAATCATAGAATTATAGCAGGGTGGATGAAAGAGTGGATCGGGATTTTTGTGTGACCACAAAATCCCTTTAAGCTGAAAGGAAAATTCTATAGAACAACTGTAAGACCGACAATGCTATATGGAGTGGAATGTTGGTCAGTACATAGGCAACATGAGCATAAAATAGGGGTAGCAGAAATAAGGATGTTAAGGTGGATGTATGGATATACGAAGATGGATAAGATAAGAAATGAAGATATTCGAAGAAAGGTATCAGTGGTACTGATATGTGAAAAGATGAGGGAGCATAGATTGAGGTGGTTTGCGTACATTATGAGGCGAGCACTGGATACTCCCGTAAGAACAAGAGTTTGTTACCAAGAGCTCGACACAAAGAGAGGTAGAGGTCGACCGAAACTTACCTGGGGAAAGGTAGTTAAACAAGACCTAATGGAGTGAGATACAGATTGGCGGACGATATGTCTTAGGACGGAGTGGAGAAAAGCTATAAGTTGGTGGAAGGTTAAACCCATTAGTAGTTCTATGTTCCAGTCATTCCCTTGTTTTAGTTCTTTTCTTCTTCTTTTCTTCTTCTTTTCTCCCTTCTTCCTTTCACCATTTTTTCTCACTTTTGTCTTATTCCCACTTTTTTCTGTCTCATTTACAATTTATCATTGGGTTCATCTACCACTGACCCCAATTAACTTGGGTTAAAGGTGTTGTTGATGATGTTATGACCACTACTAGTGAGTAGAGAGATACATAAATATATTAAAGGGGCTTAATATTTTTATATTCCTCTATAATTATTTAAATGTTTAACTTCTCATAAATAATAATTTTCAATTTTTTTTACTATTTTTACACATAAAATTATTTTTTAAATGATAATAACCTTAATTATTATCATAATAACACAAATACACAATTAATTTTACACAATTTTATAATAAATAACTTTAAGAAATATACATGTACATACATGAGAAGACTAAAGGGTCCCATGCTGGGAGCCCTGTCCATCCCCCTCAATATCCATCCTCATCCCTGCTAGTGAGGCTGAAGTTACAAACTAACACATTATACCCAAACTCTCCATCAAGGCCAACTCTAGTGGATATCGTTGAAGGGATACTCTTGAGATTGGTATTGTAAGAACTTACTATGCTCAAAATTAATATATAGTTTAAAAATTTATTTTCATGAATATTCAAATACAGAAAATATTGTTGAAAATAAATGAATTTCTTTCCAATTTAACTACTCACACTATCCATTTTATAAGACTTTAATCATTCTCACGAGTCCTCCATGCGTATAATTTGGTGGAGATGTTTGTCGAATCGCAATACGTATCGTGAATCGTTCGACTATTTTTTTGTATCGTGAATCGTATCGAATTGTAAGATTCAGAAACAAATTAAAAATAACTTAAAAATATATAATACTATATAAATCCAAATTTAAAAAAATCCAAATTAAATATACAATAAGCATATCAACTTTGCAGTTTGCACTTTAATTTAATAAAATAAAAATAATAGCTCATCCCATATCCATATACATAGCTATATACATACCCACTTTACACTATCACGTTTTTAGCTATAAAATAAAATTACAGGTCACATTCAAATGTGCACAAAAAATATTAAAACTTGTTAGAAGTGCGGTCAAAAATATTACAAGTCACGTAATCCATATAAATATATTCTAATAAATAATCATAAGAACATAAGAGCAGAGCCGCAGAGGAACTCTAAACAAAGATTTATATAAAGTTTCATTTTACAAAGGCATTTATACTTTTGTTTTATTGTAAATTAAAGTAATTGATTTCATATAAATTAATTATACATTGCACCATTCAAGTTCATATTCAGTCTCTCAAAATGCATATAAATTAATAACACTTTATTAAAATATGTTATAATTTATCCGGTCCCAGTTCCCACTATATCAAAATGTAACAAGACAACAATATAGCTTAAACTTTAAAATTTTCAAAATGTAACAAGCCCTGCAACTCATAAAGCCAGACGTATACCATCACACAATGACAACACATTTCATATAATAGGATAATACTATAACTGTAACTCAAAAAAATATTTTATAATATTTTAATTTCAAAGCTCACATTTTAAAAGTAACAAATGTACCTTCTTTAACTAAAGTTGCCTCTTTTCTCTGCAACCAAGAGACTTCAACTCTCTGTGCATCGTCTTTCTTCTCTGTGGATCACCTTCTTCTCTTTCTACAAGTCGCTTCTTCTTTGCAACATCAAGGCTTCACTGTCTTCTGCTTAGAAACTCTCGATTTCTTTTTTCTTTCTATTCTTTTCGATTTTATTTTGTTTGTTACTCTCATTATTAATTGGGATTTTGAGTCCCTGACTTTTCTGAAACCAAACGAATCTTTAGATTACATTTTTTATCTTCCAACTTTGCGACTGTTGGTTTTCTTTTTCAAAAATTGGAATCGGAAACTTTCAGCGATTCACGATTCAGTTTTGAATCATACGATTTCATGATTCAATGTTGGGATTCAACTCAAAAACGATTTAGTGCTCTGGTTCGCATCATTTTTTGCCTGTATTAGATCGTATCGCACGATACGTATCGCGTGTCGTGCCATAATAACAACACTGATGTTGAGTAATATGTCTAAAATAGGTTTTCTTAAGAAGAAAAAAAAAACAAACCTGGAGACCAACAAGGACATACTGTATGCTCATCTCAACATTCTCCAAAATATAAAACTAATTTTCAAAACAATTGCCTGCTAAAATAAGAGTCTAAAGGGGGATTTTTCGTTGATATTCGGTGTTTTTTAATTCGATGAGAGAAGTGCTAGATTTTATCTATGTATTAAATACCAATAAAAAAAATAGTGTTCTTCAACTATGAAACACAGATACGTGCGATTTTTTTTTCAACATCCCGTCCGATACGGATATGTTCCCGATACCCCAATTCGTGTATCCAGTAGTCAACAATTTTCAAAGGGCACTCGTCCGCAGCGGTACGTCATCTCGCTTCCCGTCGCAATGCCGCTCACGCGCCCCCTTGCTCGCACGCCACCACCAGCTCACCGCATAGGTACTATGCACTTGATCCCCCTCCGTTATCACTGCCATTGCGAAGAGGCTGGGGTGATCGCATGCTTCAATTACTAAGCTTCGAAGTTCGAATGCACTATTTCCTTGTTTTGATTTTCATTTTGTTTATTATTATGACGAAGAAGAAGAAGGAAGGAGTCACGGGAGAGAGAGCAAGAGTTCCATGAAAGGGAGATAGGGAGAGAGAGAGGAGAGAGATTTGTGTGTGTTGCTTTCCATGAGAGAGAGAGAGAGAGAGAGAGAGAGCAAGAGTTCGATGAGAGAGAGATTTGTGTGTGTTGCTTTCCATGAGAGTGAGAGCAAGAGTTCCACGAGCCAGTGGCGCATGCAACGGGAAAGAAGAAGCTTTTACATATATGGAGTAAGATTTTTCGTTTTGGGCCCAGATCCATAAAGTCATAAACACATTTGCTTCCTGCACTCCCTTTTTGCTTATTGTACTCCTTCTGACTCATTTTTTATATTAAAATCTGGATTTTTGTTTTAATTTAAGTAATTTCTATGCACTCTATATAAAAAAAATAGCTAGGTAGCATGAGTAGTAGAGGTGAAAACAGTGGTGGTGGACAAAGCTAGTTTATTAATATGAAATACACTCTATATAAAAAATATCTTATTATAAATGAAATACACTCTATATAAAAAAAAATTATTTAATACTAAGACGTATCGGGAACGTATCGAAATATTAGTATTTTTGAATTAACGTATCGACGTCCCGTATCGGGAACGTATCAAGAACGCCGTGTTAGTATCAGTGTTTCTTAGTTCTTCAACACGGGTGTATGATACTTGGAGGAAAATGTGGATTTCTAAAGGAGGAGAAGAGCATGAGGCAGGAAAGAAGGAGTTGATCTCTATCTTTAAGCAGCTAGAAGAGGCACTGAGTGACAAAAATTTTAATGGGGGGTGACACGTTTGGGTTTGTTGATGTTGGTTTGATCCTTTTCTACACTTGGTTTTATACGTATGAGAAATATGGCAACTTCAAAATGGAAGTAGAGTGTCCTAAACTTGATGCTTGGGGTAAGAGATGCATGCAGAGAGAGGTTGTTTCCAAATCTCTTCCTGATGAGAAGGTGATTACATTGTGTTCATGAGGAAAACACTCGAGGCCAAACTTGGTGGTTGAAAAAAAGACACATTTAATTATAAATTCAAATGTGGTAGATAAGATAAAGTCATATATCTGCGTGATCCAATAAATAGTTCAAGTCACACACTCCCATAATCCATTTTTTCTTCAGAGAGTTCCCTTCAACTATTCGTGAGTGTATGGAAAAAAAATCAATTGTTGTTAAGTTGAAGGGATCCAAATACATGTCTTATTCTTTTAAATAATCCATATTTGTAGCAATGAAATAAATTCCTCCCCAAAATAAAGAATGATTGAAAGGCTTCATGAATAAATTAATCCGTTAGAGAGACTTTTTGAATAAATGCATGCAAGGTATTGTGTGATTTTATCTTACGTTTGCTAGGCTTGAGATACTTGTGGTTTGCTAGACACTTGAGTGTGTCTGCATGATTTGGAGTTGAGGAGGGTGGATATTGTAACGTTTGTTTTATATTTTATGTTTATAATCAATAAATAGCTCATTTTATAAAGGCACATAGTTGTTTTATTAAGTCTATACTGTAATTTTCTCGCATCCATTGGCAGCTAGACGAAATAACAGAACGATGGGCAAATAAACAACTCAATTTGCTTTGAGATCTTGATGTCACAAGAAATTGTTATTCTTGTATTAGATGTGAGTTCAAAATTAGAAAATGCCCCTCGTACCATTTGGTGTATGATAATTGAAAAGTTTTTTTCTTTCCTAAACAAATCATCAAGTACTAAAGACAACGTTCTTTGCCTTCTTCAGTTACCATCTTATTTCTACTTTGTTGCATTGTGATAACACAATTTCCACATGCCAGTCAATATCATACACCAATTCACCAAAGATTTGGAGATTGACTTTTTGCATAAATTTTAATTTCATTACTTCATAAAAGTTGAAAGTTGAAATATGATTGGCTATGAAATCCACAGTGCTAATAATAAATTCTTTTTCCCTTGGAGTTACAAGATTGACTTGGTTTCCGTCAAAAAAATAAGATTGTCTTGATTATGAAGGAAAGAAGGTAGGAGGAAGAGGTTGCATGTTTGAATCCCTCTCAAAAACATTCTAACAAAACTAACAACTAACATTTTGTCAATCCAAAAAAACAAAATTCTTATTCCCACTTTTGAACAAGACGTGTGCTGCTTGTTTTGCAAACGGTCAGCATCTTCCTCCTCATGCTAATCAGTGACACAACCAATCAAAAATTTGAAGTGCTAAAAAGACAAACCATGAATTAGGAAGCATGTTCTCATGTGTCAATCAAAAATGCATATCTTTTAAGTTAAATTTTCATTAGTATAATTTTTTTCTATAACATTTATATTTCTTTCTACTCTTATCCACTCATCATAACAAGCAGAGATTTTTTTTTTTCACTTTTTTCCTTTTCTTTCTAATCATCTAAGCTAATAGTTTTTCACTCATCAAAACTACACATTTTTCTATTTTATTTCCCTTCTATTTACATTTTCATATTTCTTCCTCTCTATTTCACTTCTCATCCAAACAGAGTAATATGATCCTACAAGAAAAGGACTAAAAATAGACCAATCTCTACAACACAGGCCATAATTGCCCTCAATTCTTGGCAATTAGGGTTGATGCTCTTCCAATATATATCAACTCTTCTACCTGTCAACAGTGACAAAGGATATTAGATTTCTGAAATCCAATTCTACATTTTGAATCAGTAAATATTCATCTATGAATTTAAAGCACTGAAACTAACCTGGACAAAACTGCATTTGTATATTCATCTTCATACACTATTTCAACAACCTCGTCATGAACCTGAAGAAGCTTCATCAATCATATTCAGTTTCACTTTCAATTTCATATTCATCTTCACTTCCAACTTCATATTCAGCTTCACTTCCAGTTGCATACTCAGTTTCACTTTCAATTTCAGAATGTTCTTTTGAGTTGAATGCGAATTTCATCTCTTGGCTAACTAACTCAGCCAGATCCTTCCTGTTGCAAATTTTATACGCATCTATAATAGCCTTGAACAAAGATTCACTCGACTCAATCTCTCCATATTCTAATTGGCTATATATCCGTTTCACACCTTCAACCATGCCAGCTTTTCCATAACAACCTACCAGATAAATATACGTTACAAGATCAGGTCCCAGATGTTCATCCCGCATTTTCATATATATATTCAAGGCCTTGTTGATATCTCCAGCTGAACCATATGCATAGATTGCCACATTATAGGCAGAGGAGTCAAGATCAACCTCAGATTCTATGAATGTTTGAGCAGATTGAAGTGCCAAAGTATGCATACCAACTAAAGAGTACAAAGCAGTGAAGGTTGATTGCCGGGCATAAGGTTTTCCCTCCTGGTAAGATGACTCTAATTGTGCCACTGCTTCAGCGGGAATCCCTCCCTTCTTTAATATAGTGAATAACACTTTAAAAGTTCCACCATTAGGCAACAGCTTCTGAGATATCATCTCATGTATTAATTCACCACATTCATAGAATTGCCCGTTGGCGGCATAACACACCAGTACCTTATTATATGAAACACAATCCCTCAGTAAACCTGACAGTTTCATCTCCTCTGCAATCTCAATGGCCTCGTCAATCAGGCCAACACCCTTGTAAAGATACATGATTGTTGCATATGAAATAGCATCAGCCCGGCCCATCTCTCTCAAATTTTCAAAAGCCAACTTGGCTTCAGATACCAAGCCAAGATCTGCAAAGAGGCCAATCATACTATTACATGCAACTAAGTCAAGACCCCCTTCCATGTTCTTCATCCGCTCATAGATGGCTTTTGCACCTTCCAAGTTTCCAACCTTACAATAAGACTTTAGTAGAGATGTTAAAACAACTAAATTAGCTGAGAATCCAGATTCTTCCATTGTGTGGAAGTATTGAAGTGCCTCTTCAAGACTACCATGTTCTGCAAATCCATTTATTAAAGATCCATACAAAACCTCATTCGGTTTTACTCCAGCTCTTGTCATTTCCTGGAACACACTGACTGCATCAGAAAGCTGCCCAAGGCGAGCATAACATCCAATAACAGCAGAAAAAGTTTGACAAGGTGGCTTAAACCCCATTTCCTGCATTTCATCCACGAGGTCCATCGCTTGGTCCACCAAATCAGCACCAGACAACATTTGAACAAGGGAATTATACGTGCTTTCATTAGGCCAAGTCCCGTGATTTTTCATCCCCTTAAAGAGAGAAACAGCCTTGTCATAAAGTTTTGCTTTGCCATATGCTTTGATCATGACATTGCACTCTAAAACATCCCTTTTCCACCCTGCCAAGTTCCTTTCCCCGTAAAACACATCCTCCGCTTCCTCCCAGAGTCCTTTCTCAGCAAAAACATCCATAACTGCAGCACGAATACTAGAAGACATCTCCCCATTCATTTGAAACTTCTTCAGCAAGTCAAACGCTTTGTCAACATCCCCCTGGCCAACATACATCTCCACAATACCGGGAACACAATGCCCATCAACAGACACAAAAGCCCTCTCCATTTCACCAATCAAATCCTCCACCTCTTGAACCATATTCTTCCTGCACAACGTGCCAAGCAGAGCCCGGTAAGTCACCTCATCCGGACACAACCCCGCTTCCCTAATCCTCCTGTAACAAGAAACTGCAGCACCGATATCCCCTGCATCAGCATACAAAGACAAAAAAATGTTAAAAGTCTTGGTATCCGGAACCACCCCTTTCTCCTCCATCATCCCAAGCAAAGCCTCCGCCTCCACCAAATCACCCCGACTACCACAAACAAAAATCATGGTATTAAAAGTCCACACATCCCCCGCCACGCCTGCCTTCAACATCTCCGCAAAAACATCCGCCGCCTCGCTCATCCTCCCCGCCTTACCATACAAATCAATCAGCACATTATAAGTAGAAGGGAGCCGCGGCTTCTGCGGCACAGTCGATGAATTTGAATTCGTCGAATGCGCCGTATCAGAAGCAGGCACTCTTCCACCAATCTTAAACAACTCAGTGGATAGAAACTGCTTGAAACTAATCCCCATTGAAGCAGACCCATTATTACTAGCACTACGACCATTACTAACCCCTAAAGAACCCTCTAATTCAAGATCATTCGACTCAACTTTTCCCTCACACCACCCTTTGTAGAACCTATGAGCCCTATCAAACTCCCCAACATCCTTCAGCACCTTAACAACAGTACACATGGTAACCTCGTCAGGGAAAAAGCCTCTCACCCTCATGTGGCGAATCCACAGAAGCGCTTCTTGCACAAGACCCGCTTTCCCGTACACGTCAACCAGCATGCTGTAGGTGTTGTTCGTGGGCAAGACTCCGTTTTTCGCCATGCCGAGCCAACAGAGGCGTAATTGGTCCCACTGCTGGGCTTTTCCCAGGGCCCTGAGGACCACGTTGTAGTGAATCACGTTATGGGTGTACCACGTTTGGGACTTGAGCCAGTCGAAGATTCTCACCGCGCGTTGCCACGTGGATTGTTCTTTGAGGAGGACGGTGATTTCTTTGGGGGAGAGGGGGGAAGGGAGGGTGGAGAGGGCGGTTGCCACGTCAGCGGCGGTGGAGAGAGAGTGAAGGATGGAAGGCAAAACGCCGCCGTAGGGTTTTTTCTTTTTCCTTTTTTTGTTGGGCGGGAGGGGGAGGGTGTTGGAGTGGAGGTAGAAAAGAGGTGGAGGGACACGTGGCGGTTGGTTGAGAGGGGAGAAGGGGAGAGAGAGGGGTTTAGGGAAGAGGGTGTTGGTGGTGGTGAAGGTGGAAGGTCTTAGGGGGAATGAAGGTGCGAACATGGTGGTTGTTGTGGGAGAGAGAAGAGACTAGAGGTTAACGAAGACAACACTCCCTATGATTTTTTTGTGTATAGAATGAAATGGTGGGCTATTAGGGCTAGAGTTCAAGTTTCCCTCCTCGGAACGGCTCCGAGCTAGGTCTGTTTTACTGTTTTAGAGTTGAAAAAAAATATAGTAATTGAAGATGATGATACCAATTTAGTCTTTAATATACTTCTTTTACAAAAAATTATTATTAATTTAAATTTATTAAAAAAATCTTAAGTTCGTACATATCACTAGCAGTGTTATTAAAATCGGATCGAACCGGTCGGTCTGATTAGTTGAACCAGTCTCATAACCAGTCTGGTTCTGTCATTAAACCGATCATGTAGTTGGCTCAGTCAAAATCGGTCAAACTCAGTCAAAATCGGCCGAAACCGATTGATTAGACCGGTCTGTTTTTTTTTTTGTTTGATGTGTTTTTTTGGATATTTTTTTTAAACATTTGGATTATCATCAATAGTTATTTTGGATTATAGAGTATAAATGAACTTTTTTACTTAAATAATGTTAGTTATATACTTATATACTTATATATAATAGATACATATATAATTTTAAATTTTTAATATATACCGATTCAAACCGGTTCAATTACTGACCCACCAGTTGGACCACTAATCCATTGACCCACTATCTCTACTGGTTCAATGACCGAACCGATTTTTACAACACTGATCATTAGGGTTACAATTTTTTACTTTTTCACCACTTTTACTGTTGCGCCTTCTCTCTAAAAGTTTCTGAAGCACACCTCTGTTAGGTTTTGAGTGATTTATCTCTGTAGCGAAGCTCTACCAACAAGTAATTTAACTTATTAATTATGAGTATTATTTAATAGATTATATTATTGAATTATAAATCTGTTAGAGCCATATTATTTAATTAGTTTTGTAGATAATTGTTAGGTATTAGGTTCTAGGATTTAGTTTAGTTTAATTTAGGGTTTAGTTGTTAATTACAATTATTTTAATAAATTTACTTAGTTCAGTTTAGGGTTGAAGGGTTAGGGATTAGGGTTTAGGAATTAGGGTTTAGTTTACGGATTAGGATTTGGGTTTAGGGTTTACTTGTATAATTAAGATTATTTTACTAAATTTACTTAGTGTTTAGGGTTGAAGGGTTAGGGATTAGTGTTTAGTTTAGGATTTAGGATTTTAGGGTTTAGGGTTTAGTGTTTGAGATTTAGTGTTTAGGATTTAGTTGTTAAATTAAAATTATTAGGGAATAGGGTTTTATGTTTAGGGTTTAGTTGAGGGTTTAGGATTTTAGGGTTTGGAGTTTAGGATTTAGTTGTGTAATTAAAATTATTTTACTAAATTTGCTTAGTGTTTTGAGTTTAGGAATTTAGGGATTAGGGATTAGGGTTTAGGATTTAGTTTACAGTTTAGTTTAGGGTTTAGGGTTTTAGGTGATCTCTGCGAACAAGTAAGTTAATTTATTAATTATGCATATTATTTAATATGTTATATTATTGAATTATAAAATTGTTAGGGCCATATTATTTAACTAGTTTGTAGATAACTGTTAGGTATTAGGATATATGGTTTAGTTTAATTTAGGGTTTAGGGTTTAGTTATTAATTACAATTATTTTACTAATTTTGCTTAGTTCGGATTAAGGTTGAAGGGTTAGGGAATATAGGGTTTAGTTTAGGATTTTAGGGTTTAGGATTTAGTTGTTAAATTAAAATTATTTACTAAATTTACTTAGTGTTTAGGGTTCAAGGGTTAGGGATTAGGGTTTAGTTTAGGGGTTAGGATTTTAGGGTTTAGGGTTTTGTTGTATAATTAAGAGTATTTTACTAAATTTACTTAGTGTTTAGGGTTCAAGGGTTAGGGATTAGTGTTTGGTTTAGGGTTTAGGGTTTAGTGTTTGAGCTTTAGTGTTTACGATTTAGTTGTTAAATTAAAATTATTTTACTGAATTTACTTAGGGTTAGCGATTAGGGTTTAGTTTAGGGATTAGGATTTTAGGGTTAAGGGTTTAATGTTTAGGATTTAGTGTTTAAATTAAAATTATTTTATTAGATTTAATTAGTTCAGTTTAGAGTTAAGGTTAGGGATTAGGATTTAGTTTATGGTTTAGGATTGTAGGTGATTTCCCTAAATATGTAGATGATATTATTATCCTATGGGTTTAGGTTTTAAATATAATTTGAAATTATTTAGGTAATTTATTTGTAATGTAATTTAATTAGAAGTTATTAAATTATTAATTATTATATTGTTTTATTTATATTAAGATAGTCTCATAGATGGTTGATTCATCATCGTCGGCGTCTTCACGGTCTGGATCCGATCACGAGGATGACGGAAGGGGATCCGACGACCCATGTTATGCCTACCCTGTATAAGTGGGGGGTTTTGCGGAGGAATACCCAGCAAACTCACATTTCACCGACTGTGTGGAACGAGGACAGATGTCGAGTGTTAAAGACGCGGTGGTAAAATCCCAGGGGGCTAGACTGTGACGGTATTTCTCCACTCGTTGAGGCGATGTTAGGACATATTGGATTCCTACATGTCGCACACATGCGACAAATTCAGGTATAAAATTTTTAATTGAACAATGGTACATACAAGTGATTCCTATAAATGTTTTTATTTATAAGTGTGCATACGAATTGATTATTTTAAACTTGACTTTAGATCGATTCTGCGCTTATCCGTGCTTTGGTTGAGAGGTGGAGACCAGAGACACATACGTTTCACATGCCGCAGAGAGAGATGACCGTCACGTTGGAAGACGTGGCTGGTATCTTAGGTTTAGGCACTGCGGCAATGTCGTCATCGGAGTGACATCAGACAAGTGGGCCACCGTCATCGAGGAGGTGTTTGGTCATCCTGCTCATGAGGGTGAGCTAAGAGGAGGATTCCTGCGCCTGTCTTACTTTGATAGGAATTATGCGCATTGGGGCGAGGTAGCTAGGGATCTGGTAGAAGTCATGCGATTTACGAAGGCGCACATTGCGTGTATCATTGGAGCATGGCTATTATGCGACAGATTCGGCGGAAGCATTGTCGACTGTCGCTATGTCCCTTTGCTGGTAGGAGACATAGTAGACATAGGTAGGTATAGCTGGGGTTTCGCAGTCCTTGCACATTTGTTTAGACAAATGTGCGAGTGTACACATGCAGATAGAAGTGACATAGGTGGGTTCATATGCTTCTCCAAATATCGGCGTGGCTCAGATTCCCAGCCATTGCTCCAGCTATACCTTAGCCTACTCACCAGGAGTGGCATTACGGCCACAGGTATGTGTTCTTATTTTCTTTTATTAACTAGGTATTAATGATCCTTATAAGTAGTCTAATGTCATTTATTTTCAAATTAGGTTTAATACTTTAGGCAAGTTCCGTGCACACGAGCTTCTTTGGTATCGGCTAGCATTAGATTCCCTTGCTCGGGATGAGGTACGTGTTGTTATTTATATAAGTTTTGGTCAGTTGACTTGGATAATTTGCATTTTTTGTAATCATCGTTCTTTCCTAATTGTGTGCTTAATTGTTTTGTTCAGGTGGTTTGGCAACCATATGCAGGCTATTACTTCCTTGGTGCATCTTAGCACGAGCGACTGTTGTGGATGGCTACTACGCCAATTATATGCTTTCACACAGTTGAGTATTCCCATCCAGACAGATGCATGCGTCAATTTGGGAGGGATCAGCTAATTCCACGAAGGTCGAGGAAGCTGAAGAGTGTGCATGACCTCTCATTGCGAGGTAAACCACATGATAATTGGGTCTGTAAGCTGAGACCCTTTATCTGCCGATGGGAGGTTAGGGACCAGCACATAGAGTTGCCTCCCAAACTGACTGGGTTCCTGTCATCATACCATGAGTACATGGTTTGGTTCAGGGAGAATGGGAAACAATACGTGACGAAGATGGCTGCCAAGATGGGTCGTGGTGTAAGTGTTGTTTAAATTTAATTTGTAAACTAATTTTCATTTTCATGGCGTCATTTTCTAGACTAATGAATTTGTTTTGTAATTTGTAGTTTGATGGCCTGGAGATGTTGTACTATGCGAGTGGCGATCACGAGTGGCCGGGATTCAGCATGGACTACTTGGATGAGGAGAGGTCGCATTATGTCTATGTTTCGACACAGCTGTCGCTTGGAGGAGTCAAGCCCACATGCACCCTCATCACAGCTTCAACAGGACCCACAGGTGTATGTGGATGTTCCCCGTGAGAGACAGGAGGGACATGGACTAGAGCGTCGCCGGAAAGCCATGCCCCATGTTCCTGAGCCCATAGGAGTTCCCAGGGCTTGCGTTGACGGTTGGTTTAGGCCTAGGCCTCCACTGATAGGACCTACATACGGCAGCCAGCCTTTCTATTACCAATCATCTCAGCAACAATCAACACAGTAGCGGGACATGGGGTATCAGGGGTTCAGTTGCCAGAGTGACATGCCTCCTGTAACACCCCGTATGCATCCGGTGTATTAACAATTACTTAATCAGATTAACGCAGTAACTAATTTAATTTAAATCCACGGAAGCGATTTCAAAACCATATTTCTTGATTCATTATGTATGGTACGTAACCTCAATTAAATATACAAATCCCAAAAACACTATAGCCAGCCTCATTGATCCAAATAACATAAAGAACAGCATATACATCAACAATATCTATACAGATATATCATGAGAAACATAAACCACATATCTCAATATGGGTATAACATATATACATCATCTCAACCACCACTATGGCGATACAAAAGAATAGGCATCCGTTGCCATGATCTCACAGATCACATCCTCACACAAGGGCATACAAAACATGTAGTGTCTATACAACATAACATAAACAGAGTCCACAATATGTGTACACACACACATCTTCTCTCGCAGAGGTACAAAATACATCAAAACAAAAAGTAAGAAGCCACGAAGCTTTCATCACACTGCCAAGCAGCTACAAAGAATCTGTCTCTACTGGGGCTTCCCGCTCTGAGACCTATCATCTCTGTCAGTTGAATCACCTGCAAAATATAATCCCCACACAGGGTGAGATACAATCTCAGTAAGCTCAGGGCTCTTGGAGGCTTCTCCTCCCCCCTAGCTCACTTCCATGATACACAACATCAAAGGCATCATAATCACTCGGCCACCTGACCCTCACAACAAATAGATAGTCATCATCTAGCTCTAATGTATATCCGCGATACTACGCCCGCCACAAGATGCATCATCATCAGCATCTGGAACTCTCAGTCCCCAGTGTGAGACCGGAACTCACACTTGTGTCATTCCATCGGGAGCTACCCCTTTACACATGGATGCACGTATATGGCACCTCCGAGAATAGGCTTCAACCGCGACGGGACCACCTATCTCTTTGTCTTAAGGGATCATCATCACCCTTTACGTGAGCAAACCAAACTAAGAGTTGCGCTCTACTCCTAGGGAGGTCCATATCTATCTAACTAGCCAGAAGATTTATTCAACAGATAACCATACACAAAAAGCACAGAATCATGCATACATATTATCATGAGAAAACTGTAACAACCAATTCAATGTACATACATCATGTATGCAACCATCACTCCTTCGGAGTATGGTGGAACTCAAGCAGTGGGAAACACTCCCAAGAACTATGAACTTACCTGGCAAAGCAGCACTCTGCAGTTCAATCCTAGAACGGTGGTCTACGCCACTGACGCCTTCGGTGTCACGCCCTATACAAAGGCACACAGGCAAAATCAATAATCAACCTAACCTTACAAGGCATTAAGTACATAACAACGGTTCTCAACCGTTAAAATGAAAAGAAACATCATTCCTTTCCATTTAAACCTCTTAGTCCTCTATCTTAAGGTTATCAAAACTAACCACCTTATAGTCAACTCACAGACCCTCAGCAGGGTCTATCTCGGCCTAACCAAGGCACTAGAGTCTCCCAAAGACTCTGCATCAACCGTTTCAAAGAAGTCCTTTAGAAAAGTATGCTTAGAAAGTTGTTGTTATGAAGGATTAGCTTTGAAATATTGATTTCAGGGACCTTTGGTGTTTGGCTCTGAGAAATGCATGTGTAGGAAGAATGTTGGTTATATTGGTGAATGTAGGACATGCATGAGCCTTGATGCTTGTACAATATATGCTCAGGAGACTATATAAACGGTGAATTGTGTTGAAGTAACCGTTTTAGCCAAATTCAAGCTCTAACTCAAATGGGTCACTATTCTCCTCAAGAACAATATCACAAATCAAACGGTAAAACTTGAGTTTCTTACCTCTAAACAGTCAAGGAATGTTAGAGGATCACTTCTCCAAGTGTGGGTGTCCGTAAATCGCCTCATTTCCATGCCAAACTCCAGTTTTGTGAAGTTCCCTAGAGAATGCGATCTCTCTGTTTGAAGGTTTTTAGGGAAAAGTGATAAAGGATTCTAGCTCATAGGATGATTCCCTACAAGTTTCATGTTGAATGGAAGGTGTTTAGATGAAGATTGGTGAAGATACGGAGCTTTCCTAGTGCTCTAATGGCGAAAAAGGTTCAGAGGAATAAGAAGTAAGGGTTTTGGCCCCCAAAATCGCGTAAAATAAGCTTATATAGTGGTCCAGCCCGAGTCCCCGTGCTGATCGCACTACTCTGGCGCTATCCGCGCCAAGTTTCAGTGAAAAAAAGGCTTTCTGAGCACTTCTGGCGCTATTGGCGCCAACTTCCAGTATATCTGGCGCTAACCGTGCCACTCTGGCGTTACTAGCACCAACTTACAGTATGTCTGGCGCTACTGGCTCCATATTTTAGCCATCGCTAACGCTTTTTGCGACAGAATATTGAAAATTTAAATATTTCTTTTTTTCTTTTTCTTTTATTTATGTAGCCTTGGTTATTATACCTCCACCGGTAGACTCCCAGTCGTAGCATTGTATTATGCGACTACTTTGGCCATGGCATCAACGGAGTGTGAGACAAGCAGT
The DNA here is from genome assembly GCA_007407185.1 of Glycine tomentella. NCBI lineage: Eukaryota > Viridiplantae > Streptophyta > Magnoliopsida > Fabales > Fabaceae > Glycine > Glycine tomentella. The sequence continues at coordinate 987,474 of PYAF01003870.1, forward strand.
GATGTTCCTGCTACGGAGTGGGGTGCTGATGATATTGACAACCTGTTGGCTCAGGTTGATTATACTCCGACCGGTTGTGGGGATTCGCAAGCACATGCACAATATGTGACCCACCTCCTGATTATCCCCGCCCATCATCGCTAGATCAGGTAACTCCATACCCACCTGCAGATATAGATCCTTCTCAAGCAGGCCCGTCTCAGGCAGCCCCTTCTCAAGCAGGCCCTTCTCGTGCAGGCTCTTCTAGGCTCCGTGGTAGATGAAGGTTTCCCGATCGTCAAGCGCGTCATCAGCAGTGGCCACCTGAGTCATAGTTTATTTATTTTTAGTTACGTTAGTGTTTGCTTTATTTTTATTGTTTGTAATGGACTTTATTTGATATTCAAACATTTATAACAGCATTTCTGTGTAATGGTTATATTTGTTGTCTTAACATATCACAACCAGTGATGTAAAACATTTTTATGCTTCGTTGTATGCCAACGCATATGAATACTATGGCATTCTTAGGAGAAACATGCAGTCAGACCATTGCTAACTCAAAATTAACATGCATTTTTCCAAATGGATCGATGAAACATAACGAAACAGGCGTTTATTTTCAATGTCATACTCCAATACCAATGCGGGTTCCTAATGAGTGTTCTTTTCAAACACTCAAGAGTAGGATGTGCGACACCCTTATGCTAACCAGTGACCATTTTGTTGTTGAAATTTACTACAGATAGCCATCCCTACATCCAGGTCAGCAATATTTTTTTCATTCTCGTCAGCTCACCAATGATGACAATGTTTGCATAATGTGAATGTGCAATGAACAAATATCAAGTGTTGGCCCTGTAGAAATATTATGTACCATAAACAAAACACCTGATGGTATACTCAGCCTACTTCAATCCACCATCGTCCCAACACATGATGCAATACTATATTACAACAACAAGTGGAACATAGCACGACAAGGCGATTTTGTGGGTTATTCATTCACTGGAACAAATCCAATAAGATTTGAAATTCCTTCAGGGTGCAACATTGAAACACCGAAGGATGTAATCAAGCAAGTTTCGCCTATTGGGGTTCCCCTTTAAGGAATTCACAACTCACAGGTGGTAAGAAAATTGTTTTTTTGATAGCCAGCCCATTACGCTTATTCAGACAACACAATCAAATATCACATAAGAGAGTTAATAACCGATGCAGACGTGTTGAAGGTGTTAGCAGAATCCAACTACTAGAAATGTTTTTGTCCAATACACATCTTAGTTGTTTTTAGCAAACCCGTTGCCCAAATGGAAGAAGACATGTCCGCTACACAACATATGTGAAACTGCTAATTAGTCTTGTTATTTTCGTATTTCAATTGTTATTGTTATTTGCATTTTATTAAGTAGTGTTTATTAAGTGTGGTTATTTCAATTGTTGTTGTTATTTCAAGTGATGCTGTTATTGTATTTTTCAATTGTTAAACAATATTTACTATGCGAATTGACAAATGATGAAAGGCTCAACATATTTTAAACAAATTTGCAATTCCTTAAAATGAAATACATTAACATACAACTAGTTAAACAAATATCATTAAAAAATCATGAAACAGCACGACGATTAGGACAAGCTCTCCGATTATGTCCAACAAGCTTGCAAATTCCGCATCTGGGGCATCTTTGACTAGTTTTGACTTCGTCCATCTCGTTACATATTCTAGTGACCTTTGGACGACCCTTTCCACGCAACATTTCCCTGTCAGGTATGATAATTGGACCGTTACTCGGTGGAATAGCACCTTCATTACCAATTGGCTGCCATGGGAATGAGTAAACCTGCACCAAATTACTTACCAGGAAGACATCATCCACATACTGAAAATGATTCTCACGAACATGTAAAGCAGCAGCTATAGCGTGACTACATGAGTATTTGAAGGCCTTAAACTTGCCATATTGGAAAAAATGCTCTCCAAGGTTGACTGAATATGATCTCTCGTACCCTCCTGCACCTCAAATTGTGTTTGATCAAGATTATATGTGCATACATGGTGGCCTGTACCAACGGACTGATTATGCCTCATAGCATCAACCACATTTTTACAATGTCGCATTGAAGGATCAACTTGTGAAATAGCCGCTTGACCCCTCGTTACAACTGTTGTACGTGTGCTTCACCAAAGCAGTGATAGGCATGTTTCCTTCTCCCTTCAACACCATGTTGACTGATTCAGACAAGTTTGTTGTCATAAGACCAAATCTCCTCCCTTCTACGTCATATGCACGTGTCCACATTTCCTTGGGGATGCTATCAATCCATTCTACAACCTCAGGACTGCTATCACGAAATCTTGCTAACACTACCTCAAAATCAATCATACAGGGAGTATAACCTGCAAAACAATCATACCATTAACACTAATCGACTTATCCATTTAATATATCCAAAATACTTGTTAACCATACCTAAATTCATCAGGGTCTTCTTCAAGCGTTGATTCCTGAACTTTTGATTAAAATTATTGGCAATATGATGAAGGCAAAACACGTGATGAGCATAAGGTGGTTGCCAAGCAGGATGATTTGCCATAGCAAATAGTATGCTCCAGTGCCTATCTGAAATGAGACATATGTTTTGCCTTTGCGTAATGTGGAAACGAATGTTAGCAAGGAAGTATGCCCAGACTTCTGAGGTCTCCCCCTCAACTATTGCAAATGCTAGTGGCAGACATTCATTATTGCCATCCTAAGTCGTGGCAATAAACAATTTCCCTGTATACTTCCCATACAAATGAGTGCCATCAATCTGAATCATTGGTTTGCAAAAATTAAATGCCTCACAACACTGTCTGAAAGTCCAGAACATGCGATGAAACACACGCTTTCCCCATACCAGTCGATGTGCCACAAAATAGTCATTCGTTTGAATATCATAAAAAGAACCTGGTGAAAAATGAAGCATGTAGCCACACCACCTGGGCAAAAATGCATATGATTCTTCCCAATTCCCGTAAATCATTGTCATTGCTTTCTGCTTCGCATACCAGGCCTTACGATATGAAACTCTAAATCCATATGAATGGGTGATGCTTTCCCGAACCAGTGCAATCGACACAGATGGTTCCTCCTTAATCATTCCTAACAATGCAAATATAACATTCACATTAAAATGAACAACCTTAAAGAACCATTATTGGAGACATATAGAGGAAATTTAAAAAATACATACCTACTACAATTGAAGCAATAAAATCATAATCAAGCTGTCTATGACCCTGTGAAATATGGTCATTCAGGCAATTGTGTTTGCCACCCCATCTTAAAACAAGCCACTTCTCACCGAACGCTGATTTAATTACCCTAACCATCTATGGGCAACCCTCGTTATGAGCAATACACCTTATGCTAAACTTGCTAGGTTTGCTCTCAACCACATATGCTTCTTGATGCTCCTTCATGAGGTTCAGCTTACATGCAATATGTGCATCCTTTTTGGAGGCAAATCCCTGTTTAACAAACAACGCATCCCCTAATTGCCATGGACCCTGCACTGAACCCGAACCGGAACCAGTAAAAGATTCTTCTTCGCTTGGATGACTGCAATCAATATATGTGTAATGAGGAATTCCATCCCAAAAAGGAGCGATCTCAGCACCTTCAAATACAAAATCAGTTGAATAAATATATCATGCACACTAAAATACTATAACATACACATATACAAATTTTAGACCACTTCATCATTCATTTCAGTCATGTTACATACCTTCAACAGGTTGTTCTAATTGTGTACATCCTACATCCGGATGATGACGGATTTCAGACGACTCCACATCAGTGTCTGCTTGAAATCCAGTCGCATGCATACCAGCATCGTCATCATTATCCGACGCACTAGCATTCGTCTCAAGAAGATGATCTTCCATTGCGATGTTTTCATCATCGTCATCCTCTTCATCATCATCCATAACCCAAGTTGGGTCATGTGAATCTTCCTCAGACACGTTTACAAATGAAGCAGCATATGACAATTTAGAAATAGCAGAATTTAAAGGAACTGACCTGATTGGTTAAATATCATCTACTACAGTAAAGTCCACGTACAACTCTAGAAAATCTTTCCTTGGCAACTTGAAAAATTCTTCCATTAGCAATTCTATGTCTTCATCATCCACAAGTTGAAAACCCATGTATTGTTCACGTTGGCATAATCTTCCCGTAACCAAAGTGATACATTGGTTGTCTTGCAGACCTAATTTTTGTCATATCTTCTGATATAATTAACCCATTGTTGAGCTTCGCTTAATACATGTCTGCCTTTTCTCTCCTTCAAAAACAACACCCTGTCGCCCTTCAACTTTCCTTCCATTAAAAAATAACACAAGACGAGCAAACTCCTCACCACCTGAACTCATTTCTCCCACTCAACAAAAAGAAAAACTTCTTGGTAGAGCTTTGCTGTAGACATAAATTTGAAAAAATTGTGTTACAATATGTTATCACCAATACTCATAAATAAATAAATTCATGAAACAAGATAAACGACATTGTTCGGGTTACAAAAAAAAAGAATAAAACAAAGATTCATAGAGATACTTTAACAACTATAAACCCTAAAACCCTAAAAACTAAACCATAGACCCTAACCCTTAGACCCTTAAACCTTAAACCATAAACCCTTAAACCCTAAAACACTAAACCCTAAACCCTAACACGTAAACCCTACGCCCTACACCCTAGACCCTCAACACTAAACCCTAACCTGTAAACCCTACGCCCTACACCATAGACCCTCAACACTGAACCCTAAACCTAAACCGTTCATCGTAACCTACTTTTGGCTAACTTGTTGCTTGTATCTATAGGAAAAGTTATCCGTTTCTCCACCGGATTACAATTGGGCAAAAAAGAATTTTGAAATGCAAGGTTCAGTATTGCTGAAAAATAATCTAAATAAGGCTCGAACCACAATGGATAAGCCACATTGGATTACAGATGGTGTCTGGGAGAGATTGTGCAAGCATTGGAGATATGAAGGATTTAATAAGAAGAGCATCCAGGCAAAAACAAATCAAGCATCTAATTGTGGAGCATCTCACACTAGTGGCTCTATTAGTGCTTCACAACATAGAGCTAATATGTTAAAGTTGTGAATTAATATAATTTATTGTATTGTTTATCTCATATGGTTTAGTGTAATAATCTATTAGTTTAACTTGAAATCTAACAATATCTTGTATTCTTTGTTCTATTTTAGATGAAAGAGACTGGAACCACTCCTACTCCATTGGAGTTGTTCCATCGCATGCACCAACATAAGGACAACACATGGGTGGATAGGAGATCACAACATGTAAACGTAATGAACTTTCATGTTTATAATCGTGTAATTGTGTTGTTGTTTTAACACTATTTTGGTTTGTTATGAAACACTTACTAGGCTTATATTGGTGATGATAGGAGGAATTTACACGCACATTGAAACAATTGACCAAAAGAGCATTGGCACAAGGTAAACCTCCACCAAGTGAGTTAGATGTGTGGTGTGATGTAGCTAGATCAAAGAAAGGAAAAGTTTATGGGTTTGGAATGGAATCTAAAGTAATGGCAACAAGTCCTTGCTATCGTTGCTCATCTTCTTCATCAATGGAGTGGGTAAAAAAACAAGAGTTTGCTGAATTGGCAAAAGAGATGGAAGAAGTTAAAAATGAAAGAGATAAGCTTCAAACCAGAGTTGTAAACACTGAGAGGCTTGTTGAGTATATAAATGCATTAATACGAAAATTGATTGAAAGCATGAACAGGCCATTTGCTGTAAATGACAGTCAAGATGAAGGCGAAGATGACCGTGAATATGAAGGTGACGAAGAGTCACTAAGTGAACCATAGTGACTCAACACTGAATCCGTAGATTCTTAACACTGAACCCTAAACCTTAACCGTTCACCCTAAACCCAAAACTAAACTAAACACTGCACCCTAATACCTAACATTTTTCTACAAAACTAAACCATAAACCCTAAAATAGTTCTATGTAACAGTTGCTAACAATTTCACATGGCCCTAAAATAAATAAATAAATTCATAAAAAATATTAACGACATTGTTCGGGTTACAAAAAAAAAAAAGAATAAACAGAGATTCATAGAGATACTTTAACAACCCTAAATCCTAAAACCCAAAACCCTAAAAACTAAACCATACACCCTAACCCTTAGACCCTTAAACATTAAACCTTAAACCATAAACCCTTAAACCCTTACAACTTAAACCCTAAACCTTGAACACTAAAACCTACACCCTAAAATGTAAACCATACGCCTACAGCCTAAACCCTACACTAAACTAAACCCGAAACCCTAATACATAACAGTTTAATACAAAACTAAACTACACCCTAACCCTTAAACCCTAAACTGAACTAAATAAATTTAAAAAAAAACTTTTAATTTAGCAACCAAACCCTACACCCTAAAAACACTAAACCCTAACCCGTAAACCCTACGCCCTACACCATAAACCCTCAACATTGAACCCTAAACCTAAACCGTTCACCCTAAACCCTAAACTAAACTAAACCCTACACCCTAATACCTAAAATTTTTGTACAAAACTAAACCATAAACCCTAACAATTTCACATGCCACTAACAATTTTATAATATAACATATTAACTAATATCCATAATTAATAAATTAACTTACTTGTTGACAGAGCTTCGCTGTAGAGATAAGTCACTCACACTAGACTTCAAAAACTTTTAGAGAGAAGGCGAGATAATAAAAGTGACAAAAATGTAAAAAGAATTCAGCGTATAAAAGAGGAAGACACGCCCAAAATGGTGTGATTGGTCACGCCCATTTTGGGCGTGTCTCCATGCCCCAGAAATGTAAAATGTTTCAAAACTGCCCCAAATTGGTAATGTTTTTATTAAAAAAGTATTATTTGGGTTCTTTTGTCAAATTTTCACATATTCATCTTTTCATGCTAGACAAAGAAGTGACCAACATTTCACCGATTAGAATTAATGATCGCCATTGCAAGAATTCAAAGTTGTTACTATTCATTGAGCATGAAAGTTACAATGAATTCATGTTCAATAGATTGTAATTCACAACAACCTTTTAATAATAAAAAATATAATAACATTTCAATAACTGTCTTTTACAAATATTTTGTATAAAAAAATCATCATTTGCTAATTTAACTTTACACTAATTTTTATTATTCTACCAATAATAAATGAAATAAAATTTTCTACAAATTAAATTCACTAAATAAAACATCTCTATCTATTACATTTCATTAGGATAAATTTTAATTTTAAAATATATTTCAAATATTATTATGTAATATTATTTCTTCTAAAATTATATTATTATATATTCTTTAAAAATAATTAATTGTATTATTAATTAAATATTATAAATTAAAATTTCATTAAACTATTTAAAAGTATTATAAAAATGAAAGAAAAAGAAAACAGGGTGACCCTAATTCTTAACTTGCCTAGTGCTATTAACAAAAAAAACAAGGGGAGGGGGGTATGGTGAGAATTCGGGCGTTACGATACTGAATTCTTAAATAGAAGTATAGAACCCTGACTAGTTGAGGAAATTGATTTTTGTTTTTGTCTAATTGGGATAAAAAATCTGAAATCGCAATGTAAAAAAAAGTTCTTGTCCAAAGTTAGTGCGAACAATTAGTAGAGAAAGTGTTTTTTTTTTTTTTCTTTCGTTTGGTGAGTTGGGCCATCATGAACTTGAACTAAAAAACTTTTCTATCAATTACTAGAGAATCAATAAATCTGAACATAATATATATATATATATATATATATATATATATATATATTATAAAGTGATATCATGTTATAGTTTTATATTCATTTCTTTTAAAATAATAAAAATGTAATAAATATAATTAATATCATTTTTATTTTTTATTCATTAATAATAGCTATCTTTTAAGTAGTTATCATAATTATAATATTTTTTCCAACTAATATACTTTAATAAAGTTTAATTTCTTATGACATTTGTCCAAAAAAAAATATTTAATGAGCAAGCTATTTTTGAAACTA
>PYAF01003870.1:997008-1030320 GCA_007407185.1 Glycine tomentella
GTTTTTACCATTGTATCCTTTAAGTGATACATTGGTGGAAAGGAATTGCAATATAATTAAGGTGTAAAAATAAAATATGTACAACAAAAGATATAAATATTAAAAGTAAAAACATTATATAAGAAAATTTCACAAAGTGTGACATTAAAAAATTAATGAATAAACATTGATATCCAAAATATTAAGGAAAATTAAAAATATTACATCTATTAAAATGTTTTCTATAACACCCTAAAATTTCGATAACTGAAAATAGATGTTTGATGTAATTGTTGTATTGTTTGATTATTTGATTAATTTAGATTGGTTGAGTTATTGAGTATTTTTAACCTGATGCAATTGCTTGGTATGTATGTTAAGTTATGAAAATTTGTTTGAGCTGCGCTGAAATGGAGTGATTTCGAGTTTGACTTAAAACCTATTTTAGTAAAATCAAAATTCTGGATTGTTTAACCGTTGGATCACCTTAAAATTTTAAAGGTAGATTTCTAATCCAAATATGTTACCTTTGACCGTTGGGATGAGGGAAATAATATTTGAAGCATGAGATGCTAATTTTTCACAGAAGCATAAATTTTAAATTTGGGTCAGCTCGCCCAAGCGAATTTTGGCAGGCATTTTGGCTCGCCTGGGTGAGTCAAGTCGGTTATAAGTATGTACTAGCAGCGAAAATCACGAAAATGGAAGTCTTTTTATTCCTCCCACCTTCCCCCAACCTCCCACCATCATCCTCCACCAGCCAGGCCATCGGTGAATGCTATGAGGCACCGCCGCTAGTCGTTGGATCACCGCACAAAGAGGAACACTTTAATCGGAGTGGAATCTTCAAAATTCAACTCGAGGATTTGGTAGAGAACGGAGCCTCTAATCCTCCTTTCTTGGTTTCTTTGAGGTAACCATAGTTTCCTTGTCTTCTCTTAGCTAGTTTGAAACCTCTCTTGATATCTCTTATGTTTTGGGTATCGTTATTGGGTGTTCTTATACTTCCTTTGAAAACCCTTTGAAAATTAGATGTTGTAAAAGTCTTCTTTTATGAAATTGATTTCATTTCTGTGATCTTTGTTGAGCCCTGGTCACATTGGTGAGATCGAAATTTCAAAATGATGACTTTTGATGTGGACTCCCAAAACACCATTTTAGTCTCTTTTTAAATTTGAGTGGGTATTTGACTCTAAATCTTAATATTAACCTTATCTTTGAAAACTATACTAAACTGTCTTCGATTTGGTATATAGAGCTTTACGTTTGGGCCAAAACACACGAACTAGAGGGGTCTCAAAACAACACCGCGATGAGCTAATGGGAGAATTTATAGATAGGTAAGGGGAGTTTATTATTTAGTTATAGTTTTGGTACCATAATTGAGGTCCAGGAAGTCCAACTATGAAGATAACTGTCTATCCTGCTATGTGCTGGTTTTCAAGAAAAACTAAGTTTTTAACTAATGGGATGCGATGTATTTATGAGTGATATGTGTTTATTCCTGTGTGTGCTCGTTTTCAAGGCAAATGATGTTTTAAACTAATGAGATGTGATGAATTTGTTTGTTGATGGATAAAACTGTGAATGATGCTGTTGTTGTGATGATTGGATTTTTGGGAAAAGTCTTAATTACATAGGAGACTCTGTCCAAAATTTTATAATTCGTTCTTTATTTAATTATTTATTAAATTTTTAAATGGGCATGAGAGTTTGTTTTCTGTACTGTAATCCTCCTCTTTAATTTATAATTTTCCTAAAATATCAGTCTTATGGTAATATGGATTGTGAATGAATGAGATGATATTGATGATGATGATGTTGAAATGAGATAATGTCTATGTGGTTAGTGATGTTTAAATGAGATAATGTTAATGTGGTTGATAATGTTGAAATGAGATGATATTGGTGTTATGGTGATGATATTGAAACGAAATGACGTTGATGATATTGATGACATTGAGATGACGTGATGATGATGTTGATAATGACATTGATGAGAGATAATGTTGATGTGAACAATGTCATTGTGTGATGTAGATATACATGGATACCCATGGGGTGCATGACTGGTTATCCTTGCGGGGAAGGATTTGTTCCTAGCCAGGTGATACATTGATGGTGCTCATGGTTGTATGCGGTATATGTCCACGTGGGATGCAATGACCAGTTAGATATCCTTGCGAGAAAAGGTTTACGAATTTTAAGCATCCCAGGAAAGAAAGAGATTGTTTAAAATTCTGGTCCCTAGCTATCCATGGTCAGTACATCGATGATTTTTTGTATGTGCATAGGGGTGCATGACTGGATAACCTTGCGAGGGAGGGTTTACGAATTTTAAGCATCCCAAGAGAGAAGGGGATTGTTTAAAATTATGGTCCCTATCTATCCATGGTTAGTGCATTGATGGTGCCTATGTTTCATACTTCATGTTGCATTGATGGAAATAGAATGATGGACAGTAAGTACCAGGGGTACTAGGGGGCAATCACTCTGTTTAGAACTCCCTTGAGACTCAGGACTGATCACCATGGAGGGGAGCGACTAGTGCACGACAGGGTGACCTCGATGAGCTGCTACATCATTTTCCTGAGAGAGACTATTTCCATGAGGATGATACCACATTGCTTTCTGAGAGTTGAGTCAGGTGCATGCATCATTCTGAGCATAATTGTGTTGAATTGTGGAAACGTGGATGACTATTTGCTGCATGTGGGTGTGTAACTGATTAATTTTAGGAATGGTTGGAGTTGTTATTGTTGTTCTCTTTTGATTAGTTATATGGTACTTGTTATTTTTGGTAAGTTAAACTCACCCTTGCATTTGTTGTACCGTATGGTTGGTACCTGTGATGATCGCGAACCCTCATTCGTGGAAGCAGATGAGCAGCAGTAGGTGACCTTGGAGGGAAATATTCTTTCTGGTTGGAGCCATCGAACTGATGTAATAACTTTGGAACTCTTTTTGGAAAAGAGTTGTGTGTTGTTAATCAACTCTTTCTTAGTTAGTCCCTTGATCCTTTTTGTTGGTCATGTAATTCCAAACATAAATATTTGTAAATACAACTAAATTATGTTCTGACATGTGAATGATATGTAATATTTTAAATGTACATCCATATGTATCCATTTGTGTATTTGTTCCATTGTATGATAATTGTATTATTGTGAAAAATTTATTACCATTTTCATAATCAAATTAATGGAGTTTCCATTAAAAATTGAAATTCACATGATTAGAGTTACTGATATCGTAGCGACGAGGCAGGTCGTTACATTTTTTAGACAAAAAATATCATCAAAAAGTACTATAAACTAAAAAGTCCTAGTGAACTAAAAAGACTAGTGAAATCAGAATCCGCACTATATCAATATTATAACATTAAGCACGAAAATAACTTATATACACTTGGAACCTTCATGAATTGCATAGCCAGTTTTACATTGACATATTCCACTGGAGAGGCATGTGCCATTGCCAATGCAATTGCTGGGGCAGGAACATGGAAAGTGAAGAGAACAAGAATTAATAGGCAGAGGGGTTAGAATCAAATAAGTTGTGTTAAAGGCCTTGATTTTGAACATATAAACTTAAAATGGTCATAACTTTGATAGAAATGTCCGATTGAGGCGTACTATATGTCAAAACGTTCGAAATTCAGAGACGAAGCTCTAAACAAATTCCCGAAGAGGATTCGGTCAACTATTTTTTCCAAAAAAGGTCTCTAACTAGCTGAAAAATAGGATTCAACATTCAATCACCCCAAAAAAAAAACATACATCTTACATCTTTAATGAACTTGTCCACAAGTGTACATCTTTGATGAACCTGTCCACAAGTGTACCAGAATACAAAATATTAGAATACAACATACATCTTTAATGAACCTGTCCACAAGTGTTTGGGCAGCCAGTCCAATGCATTCTCACACAAGTGTTTTTATTGTTAACAGAAACAAGACATCGGGTGAGCACTGTCCACAAACAACCTGACCATGTACATGAGATAGTTTTAACAATTAACATGTTTTAAATCATTACCAGTTTGCATAATTAATGAGAAAGAAATTCAAAACCTTGGAGATGGTAAGGGTAGGGCTCTACTGTTCCTTCAGGATATCAAGACACATAATTATCTTATTCAGACCGGCCCTAAGCAAAAAGCAAAATATCAATTAACAAAACCAAACGTTTCATATAGGCATTTTATCAAACACTTAGCGGGTAAGAAGAACGAAATCACATATTTACTACACATTCAACCCATACATTACCTTCAAATGCTCATCCAAACACAAAGAAAGTTGCGACATGTTCAGACAGGTGCAAGAAAACTACTAACCTGGGATGGAGACACGAGGCCGAATTTCAACTCATGAGGCCAGATTTCAACTCACGAGGACCACTTCAAGTGCGAGCGACAGTGAAGTAGCAGGTGGAAGATGGCGACAAAGACGAAAGAGCGTCAAAGAGAGCATGAACCATGTATAGCAGCTACAATGGAAGATGGCGACAATGAGAGCTGAAGTTTCTGCAAAATACGCGCGTGAGAGTGAAGGGTAAGTGTTTAATTTGGGGGCCATATGTCTTTTAAAATAAAGACAACAACATCGATTTTTATTGAAAAATCGATGTTAACGTGAACATGTTAATATCGGTTTTGAAGTATTATAAGAAAACCGATGTTAACATGTAGACGTTAACATCGGTTTTTAAGTATTTTAAGAAAATCGATGTTAACCAGGTCCTGTTAATGACGAAATTGCCACCGCGTTTTCGTTAACATCGATTTTTGAGAAAACTGATGTTAACTTAGCGATGTTAAATCTAATATTTCTAGTAGTGAAAATGTAGAAAAAGCAAAGACTTGTGTTATTCATAAAATGTTATCTTTTTAATTTTTTCTATCAAACTACTATTAATCATCTTATGAACTGAGTTCGTTCGGAGTAGCAAAGGGCTCTTGTTGCTAAAATTCTCTTCTCTATTATCATATTTGATGCCCTTTTCCTCTAGTGCAATCCGGACCCTCATTCCATAAGGGCTTAACCAGAAATTCAACAGAATGACTTCTATATAAAATAAAGACCTTTTATGGATACTCTTTACATATAATGGTAAAAGGAGACCTTTCAACATTTTTAATGATAGTTGCCTCATATTAGGAATTGATGAGAATAGGATAACATAACCTAAATCGAGAGCTAAGGCCCAAGGTGGACCAAGGCCCACAAAATCCTACACACACATGTTTAAGAGGAGAAATGATAGTTAGAGGGAGAAAGAAAAGAAAGAAAGAAAGAGAGTTAGAGAGATAGAGGAAAAGAAAAGAAAAAAAGAAGGAGAAGAGAAGAGATTTGGAGACCAGTGCCTAGAGCACATTTTCATGCATTCTCACAGGTGAGTGCTTCCCTTTTTCCCTTTCCCTTGAGTATTTCATTGATAATTTTTCTTGACTCTTCCTTTCACCATTTTTGCACACTATTCATGGGGTTTAGGGAGGATGATGATTTTGAGTTATTTTGCTTAGATCAAGAGTTTTTATGTTGGGGTTTAGTATTAGGAAGCATTAGGGTTGATTATTTGTGTGTTTATTGTGAGTTGGGAAGGTTGGGTAGCTATTAATGGTGTTGGAAGCTTGGATTCACAAGTTGTTGGAAACAAAGTTTGGTTAAGCAAAAATTTATGGTTAAGCCAAATTTTAAGCAGAAAAGAAGTATGGAGAAATTTGGCTAAGCAGCAATTTGTAGCTAAGCCAATTTTGTGGCCAAAAAGAAGTCTAAAGAAATTTGGCTAAGCAACAATTTGTGGGTAAGCCAAATTTGGGGTAGAATTAAAGTCTACAGAAATTTGGCTAAGCTACAGTTTGTGGCTTAGCCAAATTTGTGGCAGGATGAAAGTTTAGAGAAATTTGACTAAGCAGAAAATTGTTGCTAAGCCAAATTTTAAAGATAATGTTATTTACCTTTTGCACTTTTTTGAGTGTTTCCAAACCGATTCCAAATGGTTATATAGTTGTTTTATGAACTATATAGAATGAGCAAAGTTGCTTTTATGAGGATTATTCTTTTGTTTTAGATATTACCTTTCACAAATGAATATGGGTAATTATGAATCTTATATATATTGAAATAAATGTAGTAGGATTGTCTATAAGATAAGTACTTCACTGTTGAGATGGTTGAATGATTATTGAAATGTTACATATTGAGGAGAAGAACTTGAATGAATTATCTAAATGTAGTATGTTATTGATGAGATGCTGATATGTATGATGTGAGTGTGGACTTCTGTTAGAATCAACCTTAGATATATTGAATGCGGGGTTGTTGGTACATGTGTGTGTATAGAATTGTACTTTTTTGTTGTTAGTACACAATGGGTGCATATAAATGTACAGTTGTTGCCGCTAGTACACGATGGGTTTACAAAAATGTATTATTGTCATTAGTATACTGTGTGTGCACAGTTAGTGCACAAACATATGAGTAATCACGTAAGTTGAGGGTGTTAAGTGGGCTCTCAACATAGTGATGGAGGTTTTCGTGGTGGCTAACGAGAATCGATCTATAGAATAGACGAATGGAAAAATCCCTAAAGATGTATGGTCTTTGATAAACCAATTTTTGAGTGAGTATGGGCTTTCAACATAGTGATGGAGGTTTACATGCATTTTCTTGACGAAACTCATGTTTGGACACTAGTTTTTCAATTGGGTGAAAGTTGGAAATTACATAATTTTATGAAGATTTAAAAACTCTGCACTTGATAACGGTCATGGTACATTTATCATGGCCATGGTAAGCAGCACAACCTTGGCAAAAGGATAATTCTCCTCCAGAAACAACTCATGAAGATAGTACATTTATCATGGTCGTCGTAAATTCCATCATGGTCGTAGTCAACTCGTGAAGATAGTAATCAATCCACAATGCCCTAGATCTTTAGTGTCCCTATTTTTAGATCATGACCATGGTGGATTTACCACAATCATAGTGCGTCTTTTCGGACTGATATCTTTTAGGAAGCTATAAATAAAGCTCTGAACTTTGTAAAACATAATCTTTTGATCACTTTTATCCTTTACGGATTTTGAGAGAACCTTGAAGGTTTTTTAGGGCTTTGAAGCATGGGCAATACCTGAGGATAGATCGTGATCATCGTTCCTACCTTATTGGTATGTTTATGTCTATTTCATATAGGATTCCTAGTTTTGCTTTGACCATGAATGACTAATTCCCCTAAGCTGGGGGTTATGATGTAATTGTCCAATTATACCCCTTTCTCTATTCTTAATGAAATTTCTCAGTGTTTTCTATGTTAATTAATTCTCTACTCTTTTTCTTATTGTTTAAATGGGAATTGATCAATCCTATGTTTAATCGAATGTACTATAGTGATCATCTACATATGTTTGGTAAACCTAGATAGAAACTATTTTACACCAAATTGCATGGATCAAACCTTTTAGGTAATCTCCAATAGGTTAATTAATCTTTAATTGATCATCCTTAGAATTGTTCATATCCTTTGACTTAAACTGATATATTCATGATCATTGGAGTGTTAATTTTAAGGCAGAGAGATCTCCTGACCTTAATCATAGGCTTTAATTAATTTTGGAAATCAGTAATTAATTGTTGGAGGAACTTCATTAGAATTAAGATTGGGGGGAATTGGTATTAGTGAATCATAATTCTTGGTTGCTTTTAATATCATTCAAAACCTCTTCCTTGCAATAGTTTTACTGTTCTTTCTCTTAAAACCAAATCCATAAAAATACTTTAATTCCCTTTTTGATGAATCCAACTATTTAGTTTAATAATTTTGACTAGTTAGGAACACAACTGGTCCTTAGAGTTCGATATTTAGACTTTTAGTCCATTATTACCTCTGTGTATGATACACTTGCCCTTGTTCGAATATTATTTTCACTCATCAGTCTTGCAAACCTATTAAGGTAAGGCAATACCCACACTTGTATATATTCTATCAAATCACTCTTCCTCTATAGGTCAACCTAATAGACTCCCTGAATGGTCATAGTGTGAGTACCATGCTAGGGGATGGGGATCATGGGAGGACTGCTCATGTTGTGTTGAAACTCCATGGAGTAGAGTCATTGTTGAGGTTTGGGTTTGAGTTGGCCTAGTTGGCTACTAGTGTATGTCAATTGTGATGATAGTGGTGTAGTTGGTTGTTGGTGTGTGACGGTTGTGATCTTTGAGCCTAATAAGAAATTTGAGGATTGATTATTATATGCATGATTATGTTGATAAGAGTATGTCGGTTGTTGATGATGTTGTTTAAGTCAGATGTTATGATGAATTCTAATGATTGGATGATGATGAGAACTTTTGATAGTTGATGTTTGAATTCACATGTTGATGTTTGGTGATTGATCTATGATGTTATGGTCTGCTGGTATATATTGATCTACATATATAAGATAACTTTTTATGAAATGAGTTGGATTATAAACTGTTGGTTTTTATATGCCTTATTTTTTAAGTATCTAAAATCTAGCTTTAGTTCTTTTTTCTTGATTGGAATTTGCTATGTTATGTGTATGGATGGGTCTAAATTAAGATAATTTTGCAATTGACTTGTAGAAAGGAAATATGCTTAATAGAGAGGTGATGTGACCCTTAATTGGGTAGTTAGAAAAAGAAGAGGTTGTACAAATTTTCCATTCAATGAAATAATGAAGTGTGAATCTAGTGAGTTGTCAAAAATAAGAAAATGGTGTTGATGTTTAATATGACACTAGTGGCCTTAGAGTTAGCCAAGGTGATTAACTCTAGGTTCCTAACTGAAGTTTAAGGTATGGTCCAATGAGATAGATATGATAATGATTGATGGAATAATAGTTGAGATAAAGTGCTTGAGAAAAGAAAAGAGAAGCCAAGAGAGTTAAGAAAAGGTTGTCTAAAATGGAGAGTCAACCTAGAGTTCTTAGAGTACTCATTGAGACGTTATGTCTCATCCCTTTTAATTTTCATATTTTTTTTACAGGTTAGCATATGGATACCTCGTTGGAGAAGCTTGGAGCTACTTGCTTGGAGAAAGATTATGTAACTCCAAATCTATGTGAATATGGTTCATCTTGTATGTACCTTGATTCTATTTTGTAAGGCACATAATTCTCAAGGGCTTTGTTTTAAACTTGTTTATGTTATACGTGTTTAAGTTTTAGTTTTCACACATTATCTCTTATACTCTTATGTTCTAAGCTTACAAAATTTAGTAATATAAGAAGACAAAAGGAAACATTCTTTAGGGTGTTACATTAATTACATTGATTTTATAAAATCTTTTTGGGTTGGGATTATTACTGTATATAGTTGCTTCTATGCTTGTTTGTTGTTCACAACATTGAAATTCAAGAGGAACTTTAATTTAATGATTTAGGTATCTTTAGTTTTATTTTTAGTTAAAAGTAGAATTTCATTTTAACGATTAACATTGACTTTTAATATTGACCATTATTATGAGTTATCAAATAAAACTTTAATTCAAACTAAATAACAACACAAAAAATTTCTAAAGTATTATAAACAAGTATTCTCCTTAACTTTATTGACACTTACTACTAGATAATTCTCTTTTCTATGAGCGGATGAAAAACTAGAGTAGGAGAGAGAAAAAATTAAAAAAATATTAAAAGACACATGCATAAGAGGATGACATGTACGTAACATATGTGTGAAAGGACCGAATGAGCAAAATATGGAACAAAGTGAACAACTCTAGGATATTGTATTGGGAAATCCAAAGTGTTGGTTTCGAGAAGAATATAGTTTCTTGAGTAAATGTACATAAGAATATAAATAAAATATAATAGCATAAAAAAATGATACCAATGCCTTAGCTTTTTTCTACAATTAGAATGTTTTGCATGCATGTTATATGATTGTGACAAAAGTTCATGATGTTGTAAAAATCATACACTAAATTGCATCAAACGTGATTAGATGCAAGCATGTTATTTGATCTTAGTGTTAAATTTTATCATTGTTGTTTTTGTAAGTTACAACCTAAAGATGTCATTCTCATTGTTTTTTAAGAGCACCAAGTTGCAATTTGAAAAGCTAAGGGAAAGAAAAACAAACATTTGACATTCAAGAGAAAAGGTGGAAAACATGATGAACACCTTATCAAACGAATTTCATTGATGTGACTACATCCCTTCAATATGATACAGTTGTCATGTACTCCCTTTGATCCTTATTACAACACACTTTGGACATCAATCACATAGACCAAAAAAGGTAATTAATTTAGTTGATTTTATTAAATTTTTCAAAAATTGTGACTAATGTACCAATTATGCCCTTATTAATAACCATTAACTTGTTATAGGTGATGTGAAAACATTAAAGTCCAAGACTATTTATTTATTCACCACTATTAATAAAAGGCATAAATACTTATAATATTTAATAAGACCAACTAATGGGAAAAAAAAATTAAATACTTCATAGAAATTCTAAAATGCCTTATAAAAAATGGCCATTGATTCTTTTTAAACTATGCCTTATAATAAGGACAAAAGGAAGTATATTTTAGTGAAAGGAAATCTACATAAATAATGCTTAAGTAAGTGATGACTCAATTGTTATTTCACCAGGGTTGTGATGGTCATACCCTATTTAAAAGAAATGTTGGTAAATCAAAATGGAAACAATTAATAAAGAAACAATATTTTTTATTTCTATAATACTTTGTTACTTGTAAGTTTCTCTCATTTCAATTTCTTTTATGAATCTATAATATTTTTCAATTGATAATCCTAAACTAATTCTTCAAATATTAAATAAATTTAAAAGATTGGTATTGTTTCAAAATGAATATATAATATTTTAACATATATTGATTCATACAAAAGGGTTTAACTGAGTTGGTTGAACAAACTGTATGAATACCTGTCTTTGATTCCATATACATTGACTTACATATTGGATTCTAATTAACACATGCTTAAAAGAGATAATTATCTACCAATGTTACATGACGTCTCACAATCAAAATTAGACATGAATTGAATCATCATGCTTTCCCCTGTCTTTCTTTTTCAATGGCCACCAATTTTTAGGTATAAATACTCAAAAGCCCAACTGTTTCTCTCACAAGCATCCTTTGCTCAAAGCCTCATCAAGATTCCTCTCTTTCACTTGTTCACCAACTCTCCAAAATCCCTTTAAACACTTATATTCCTATCTGACTGTCTCCCTTCCATTCACTCTATTTCTTAACAACCCAAAACAAAACAATGACAGAGCAATCAGGAATAAAAATGGTGGTGGTGTCCAAAGCCACAATAGAACAATACTCTAACATCAAGAACTGTATGCCAACTACATTCTCCTCAACAATTCCCGTAGTGGACCTCTCCAAACTTGATGCAAAGACCCTCATAGTGAAGGCTTGTGAGGATTTTGGATTCTTCAAAGTCATCAACCATGGTGTCCCCATGGAAGCTATATCCGACTTGGAATCTGAAGCCTTCAAGTTCTTTTCTTTGCCACTCAATGAGAAGGAAAAAGTAGGGCCTCCTAATCCATTTGGGTATGGTAGTAAGAAAATTGGATGCAATGGGGACGTTGGTTGTGTTGAGTACCTTCTACTCAACACTAATCAAGAACACAATCTCTCTGTTTATGGAAAATACCCTGAGAAATTCAGGTACCATACTAAAACTTAACTATTATGAGCCAATTTATACATATATAAATAAATTAAGAAAGTTATGGTAAAAAAAATTATTAATCTTTTCTTTTATTGTTGCTATATTGTAGGTGTCTGTTGAACAGTTACATGTCTTCTATAAGGAAAATGGCATGTGAGATTCTTGAGTTGATGGCAGAAGGATTGAAGATTCAGCAAAATGATGTGTTTAGTAGGCTTTTAATGGATAAACAAAGTGACTCTATTTTTAGGGTGAATCATTACCCTGCTAGCTCTAAAGTTTCTGTGAATGATCAAAGCTTGATTGGCTTTGGAGAACACACCGACCCACAAATCATCTCTCTGCTTAGATCAAACAATACTTCAGGCCTTCAAATTTGTCTTAAAGATGGAGATTGGATTTCAGTCCCACCTGATCACAAATCTTTCTTCATCAATGTTGGTGATTCTCTCCAGGTACATCACAAAGCATGTTATTGGTGCATACCAAAAATTTAAATAAGAAAATTACAATTTTCCCTTTTCTTATGACTTTTCTATTTCTATGGATAATTAAAAAAAATAAAAATTAAATACAAATCCTCCTTTTGAGTACCTTTTTTGAAAATGTGTGTCCTCAAATTCTGGTTGACTTGTTAATTATTATATTTCCAGTCGGTCATTCAACTCTCTCCTCTTTACCATGAAAAAGTTCAAAAAGGAAGTTGAAAAGGGGGATCCAAAAGTTTTGCTTTCACGTCATGTTAGTGTAGAATAATATTTTATTCAAAAGGGGTTTGTTACACAATATAATTTTAATATATCATTTATTATTAGTAATTACTAGCACTCTAACGTGTTAATTGTGTGTTTTTATCACCTTTTTCCTTGTTTTTGGTCGGTGCATCAACATAGGTTATGACCAATGGGCGATTCCATAGTGTGAAACACAGGGTTTTGACAAATGAGTTCAAGTCTAGGCTCTCTATGATTTACTTTGGAGGTCCACCTCTTAGTGAGAAAATAACACCATTACCGTCTGTCATGAAAGGGAAAGAAAGTCTATACAAAGAGTTCACTTGGTCTGAGTACAAGAATTTCACTTATGGTACAAAATTGGCTGATAATAGGCTTGGACATTTTGAGAGAAATTAGCTTCACAATGTTATAGGATTATGGGTGCTTTTTTATTTTGTTTTTCACTCCTTTAAAGTTATTTATAATTTAGAATAAAGTCTACATGTACACAGCCAATCTCGTGACAATGTGTGACATAGCCATCTGTCCATCATGAAATTGTAATGGGAGGAACACCTCTTTAACAATAAAGATGCACTTACCAAATTTTTTTACCTCATGATTGTGTTTGATGAAATTCCCTCAAGACCACTTTCTCCTAGAACAGACCATTCTATGTATATGCCAAAGGTGGGAAGGAATATCTTTTTTGTGTTAGTGTCCATTGAATGAAAAGTCCATTTTGACATACATTTAAATCATGACACAAGTTAAAAAAACTGTTTGAAATTCTCATAGTTTTGCTTTTACTTCATTCCTTAAATTTTCTTTGTCAAGCATATTTTAGAATTGATTGTTGCTTCATTGTAAGGTTATCACCTAACTAAACTAAAGGAACAAAAAAGAAAAACATATGCCTAGGTATAGGCAACTCTTTAATAGCATCTTGCAGGGTAGTTAATTCTAAAACTCACAAAACCCTTAAAACTTGGGTGAAAAATGATGAAAATTGTACCAATTTAGAGCATTAAGGTGAGGGAAGAATGAATACCAATTTAGGTCTAAATTGGCAATGAGGAGTGAATTTTTCTAGAGCAATTAGTAGATGAGAGATGTAACAAAAGGTAGGAATTCTTAGGCATTGAAACGTATAAGTAAAAAAAGCTGATGTGGCACATAATAGTATATTGATGTGGCAGCATATGATTTCTTATTGCATGATATATATATTATAAGGAAGTTTGAAGTTTTTTAAACTATTTGTTTGAGATTTTAATTTCATTATAATTCTTTATTTAATTTAATCATATTTAGTCATTGATCAAAAGTTACAATTAATAATAACCTTTAATTTAATTTAATCAAATTGAACATTAATGTGATTTTTTAATATTTCGCTTTAAATATTAATTAAGGGTAGATTTTTTTTATACACATAGGTCTATTTTTTAATTAAATTAATTTACAATATATTTCATGAATAATAAATTTTTATAGACTTGCATGCCTACATATCTATTTTGACCAATTTAAAATAAATTAAAATATTATTTTTTTACGAAAGTTTAAAAATTACTCAATTCCTTTATTCAATATCTCCCTTTATCTTTTTTGTTTTATGTTTTCCATTTAACGAATATTCCCTATATTTTCTTTATCTCTTTTCCAACTTTTTTTCTTATTTATTCTTAAGTATGTATATGCTTGCTTTTTGTGCGTGTGAATTGTGTTATACAAACATATTTATTAAAATAAAACGTTACTTTGAGAGCTTGTTATCGCGAAACTCTTTAGTTCATATTCTTTTAGCCGTTTCATTATTTATAAGTAATAATCATTTATAATTTCCCTTTAAAAAATCACTTATAATTCATTATAGATTAATTAGATTTTGACCCGTGTGATGCACATGATAAATAATATTTTTGTATTTTTATTTAATTTTTTTATATGTTAAAAATATTAAAAACTATTGATAAATAAATATAAGGTAACATGAACATAATACACTTGTGCATAACTCATGTACTTGGCGAGTAAAGTGACACAATCCTTATACTAATAATATTTTGTTATGTAGTAACACAACCTTATATTAATGATATCAAAACTCAATAAGTTGATTCTTTTTTAATATAAGTAACATTTGAGATTTTTGTGGTAGAGTCTTGTGTGCCACCATTTTCAAACAAGCGATTTTCATGCGATCAATTGATATTTTTCTTATATTTTCTTGAAGTAGTGTCAATCTCCTTCAAAACATTGTTATCTGTACTTATTCAGTGACATGTGACATGTTACATATGATCATAGACGAGTTCTTACACGCACAAGTAACATAGGTATTGTATCTTGCACTAAGTACTCTGGGCCATTAGATTTGGTGCAATTAGAATGAGTGACTGAGATTTTTAAGTGAATCGGGTTGGAAATTTAAAAAATGAGGGGATGAGAATTGAGTGGAAGATCTTGTACTCTTATGTGCAGGTGTTGGTTTCCCTTGTTTTAGGAGAAAATAATCAAATTTGTCATAAAAAATGTGACACATTAACAATTAATTCCTAAAATATTAAAATTTTAAATTTAATATCTGAATGTTCAAATAGCACAACAAATTAATCTTGTCGTTAAATTTATGAGGTATTTTGTCATTAAATTATAATGTTCAAGGACCAATTTAACATTAAGTTATAAAGTTTCAGGACCAATGTGTTATTAAATCATTTGCAGGACTAATTTGTCACACTTTATGTACATTCAGAGACTAAATTTATATTTTTAATCTTTCAAAAATCAATTTGTCAACGTCTCACACTTTCATTGAAAAATTTGACTACTTACCCTTGTTTTTTTTTAATTATAACTTTTTCTTATATGCAATAAAATATCTTACTATTAAATTAATTATTTTATTAAAATAATTATAGTATTTAAGTAAAATAATTATCTATTTTATTCTCTTATCATAGTATTCATTACAAAAATAATTACATTTTCTCTTCTTATACAAATATCCTATTTTTTTATAAATACTTTTTTCTTTTATAGTCTTCATCATTGAAATAATTATATTTTTCTTTTTTTAAAATAAAATATTCCATGTTATTTCCTTCCTTTGTTAATATCTTTTTTATTTTATAATGTATTATTGTTATTTTAAAGGTTATAAATATTTATATTTGTATCCAAGTGACTTTATATCCTATCTTTTATATTGATTTGATGAATTAAATGTTATTTATAATTAACTTTTGTCTATGAGATAAACTTACACTACATAAGAAATTGATAACTTCAATTTGGAGACATTTTTTATCTGCTTTAATTTGAGACATACTAATAACTATTTTCCTTTTTTTTTTATTAATGTTACACATATAGTTTTTTTTTAATTGTTGGCTCTAATACAATTTTGGGCTTTGAGTGTATGAGTTTAGTTTTGAATCTAAGAAACTACACATCATTATATAAACTTTGAAAAATAAAATTAAATATTAAGTTGTATCAGACATTTGTTGAAATTTACTTAATAGATTTTGGACTTTTTTTATAAAATAAATAGTTAATATAAACTTTTTATTACAAAATTATCTAAGTTATATTTGGTCCCCTAACTTCTTTTGTTGGGTTCGCCCCTATCTATTGTTATAGGGTTTCTAATTCCCTTTTTGACTTGAATTTAGTGTTCCTAAAGGCAGGGGCAAAACCATAAATTTAACTTTAGAGGGGCCATGAACAAAAATAATATAACTTAATAAAAAAATTATTTTATTGCGTGCATAAAATATATAAAACTTTAATGTTATATATATCTAATATTTTTTATAAATAAAAAATATAACTTAATTTATGTCGGTTCCCCAATCCAATTCTTCTCTTTACGGCTCTATGGACACCCTCTCTACAATGACACACTCTCTCTCACTCTACGAACACACTTTCTTTGTCAATCACTTTGTATCGCTTGAT
The DNA here is from genome assembly GCA_007407185.1 of Glycine tomentella. Classification (NCBI taxonomy): domain Eukaryota; kingdom Viridiplantae; phylum Streptophyta; class Magnoliopsida; order Fabales; family Fabaceae; genus Glycine; species Glycine tomentella. Next base: position 1,013,361 of record PYAF01003870.1, read on the forward strand.
CTCTCTTGTTGCACTGTCGATCCCTCGACTCAATGCTTGGGGCCACTTTCTGACTTTAACATAAATAATGCAATATTAATTAATTATATGAATGAATAGTAGTTTTAAGAAATACTTAAAATACTAATATGCACGTCCAATTAAAAGTGAGAGTCTAGGGACCATTGCAGACATAAAAGACTCTTTTTTCCTTTTCAAGGCTTTGATGTTAATGTAAGACTTAACTCTCTTCTAATCCAAATACTTTGTTACATGAAGAGAGTCTATCATGACAGTGCATCAGTATATTGTAGCGATGTATTCATCTTCACTAGTTTTGGTTTCTGCAACTCGAACTGGTGTAGACACATATGTTTACACTTGTTGTCTTTAGTCAATGTTGTAACATCCCATTTTTCCATGTGTGTGTGTGTGTTAGACAATGTTATTTCTTTGTTGTATGACTCAATAGTGTTTTTAGACTATTGAAATGGTAGAAAATGAGATGTTACCATAGGATACCTAAGCATGGTTAACCTCTTAAGTTTTTAAGCTAAAGTCTAGAAAGAATAAAGATGATTCGGTAAAAATTCTCTAGTCAAATAATAGTCAACTCATTAATGGCCTAGATGTTGATAATTGGATTTTAGTATATAAATAGAAATTAGAATCTTGAAAGAAGAAAATTAGTAATTAATATGGGTAAGGTTAGGAATTAAGTGGGATAATTAAACTTGATTAGTGGTGATCTAGATTTCATACAATTAGAAAAGGAGTAAATAAGTCATAAGAGTTTAAAGTGGAGGAATTTTTCCTAAATAACTGTTCATCTAATTTAAAAATATAATTTTAGTTTAATTAGTTGGTGACTAATTAAAGTGTCTGATTATATGATGTAGAATAATTTAAATAAGTTAGAATTTGTTTTGTTATTTGTAAACAGGAATGTCCAGCAAGGATGCTGGTAATTTGATATTGGATCAAACTCTCTCTTAAGGTATTTATGGAGAAAAAATACCTTCAGAAGATTATCACTATGCACGTAGCAATACTCGACCAGTAGGGTGAGGTGTGTGCACAGTGTGAATGGAAATCAGAGAGATCGAGAATGTGTGTTACTTTTCCTCTGAAACCATCCATTATTTATACTGCACTTACCTCTTAGTTATTTGCAGACCTCCTTACAATCACGGTCGATATCTCTAACCGTTCAGTGTCACGATCTTTGAAGCGGTCAAGGTCCACGATCCAACTTTCAGTTAGGGTCACCAATCCGTAATAGTTGCCCCCCAGCCCTGTTGTCGAGGTTTCTTGATAACCGGGATGCATATATGTTGACCCTTTCCCCTAACAGCTCGGATAATCGAACCACATTGCTTATCGTTTAATGATCATCATGTGCCGAGGTATCTTTTATCTCACATTGACCATCCCTTCCGGGGTTCTACTTCATACCAATCCCTTTCCTTATCCCTACCGGGATATTGCTCACCAGATTCATTTTGATCGCGTCATTTCCAGACTATAACAAGGAAGGTCACTGAAAAGCCGTCATTATGTCTTATCCGTAACTAGTGTGCAGTCTGCGCAATTAAATGCGCCATCGTTTAATTTCACGCTTTAATCATGACGTTTGAATGAACATGTCTTTTTTGCCCCCAACTATTGAATGAATTTTACTCATCTGCCCCTATGCGACGTTTCATTTGTGCCACCTGTACCTCCATGCCGTTTCGTGCTTCTGACGGTTACATTTTCTTTATATTTCAAATTCTTTTCCAAATCTCATTTCTTCTACTCCTTCCCTATCACAAGTAATCTGCATTCATTTTCCTCTGCCAGTTTTCTCCGTACTTGCGCGTTCTCTTTCTTGTTGTTCATCACCTTCAGCCACCCAATTCTTCAAGATTCTCATCACACAAGGTACCCTCGTTATGGTAAACTTCTTTTTATAGTTTCATTATGACTGATATCTTCTTATTTTTGCATTTTTGTTCTTGAGTCGCTTCCTTCTTCGTCATCTTTGCAACTTCTCCTTGCAATTTCTCTGTATCCACACCTGTAGAATTCTACTTCACCCTTTTCCTATAATGAAACTCACTCCCAAAGAAGAAGAACGTCTACGGAAAACAGTTACCCCCAAATGTAGATGGTGGTTCTTTGGTATGTCCCTTTCAGAGGAAGAAAGGGAAAAAGATCTCTTGCGTGCCCATTCTGGTGGTTTTTCTACAGCCAAGAAAACTAAGATTTCTAGTTCTGCTACCAAAGGTGATAATGTTTCTAAGCATAACGTTCCTTTGGTACCAAAACCAAATAACCCCAAATCTAGGTTTGGGGATTTTTTCACCATCAAAGAAACTAACGTTTCTGGACATAATGTTCCTTTAGTGCCCAAACAAAATAAGCCCAAACCTAAATCTAAGGGTTCCTCCAACAACCCTTCGTTTTCAACTTTGAACCTCCAACCACAAACTCAACCTTCATGTCTGGAACCGAATAGTTCCCTAGACAACTCCTTTGAAACTCAGTTTCATCCATGCTTTGATTGTGTTTCTGAGAGTTGTTATTATTTAAATTTCGGGTCCCATAAGATAGCCGATTCCATACTTGGATCATGCAGACACAACCCGGTTCTTGTTCCCAAATCAAGAACTGTGCTCCGAATTGAGGCGCTTGTATAGAAAATGCCTTCTAACACAAGTGATTATGTAGAGGTCTTTCCTACCCCGGACGACACCTTAACCAACTCCTCTACTCATACGACCCATATTTCCCCTTCAGGTATGTTTTACTGACTCTCCTTTCTTTTACGTAGGTATTATGGATCCGTCACCATCAGAGCTAGTCAATGAATCTCACTCTGTCGATTCTCATTCAAACTGTCCTCCTGTTCTAGCTTCTAAGTTTCCATAGGTCACCTATGAGGTGTTAAATACCCTTTCTAACTTACAACCGAGAATTATTGTTGCTCTCCCGGTTGGAAATCAGGATGGTTTTTGTGTCCATGCTCCTAGCCCGGACGAACCCATCTGTTCTGTCCGGGAAGGGACCGAGTCCAATTTCTTCTTCTTTTACAAAGATGTAGTTACCCGCCTAGGAATTCATTTTCCTCTTACGGACTTCCAAATGCAAGTTTTGAATCACCTTCATGTTGCCCCTTCACAACTCCACCCCAACAGTTGGGGTTTTATCAAATCTTTTGAACTTTTTTGTAAACATGTAGAAATCCCCTGTACTGTTCGCCTCTTCTTTTATTATTTCACCGTACATACTAGTAGAACGAGTAAAGAACCTCCTAACAGGAAGGGATGGGTCCCTATCCGGGGTCGTTCAAATTGTAAACTCTTTACGGCTTTTACCGTGTCCTTCAAAAACTTCAAAAATAAATACTTCAAGGTTGTTGCCGAACTCGATAAACAATCTTTCTTTCTAACTGGCCCTGAGTCAAAGGACGTAGAGTGGAAGTTCCCACTCTACTGGTCTCGTACCCATCATGACCTTTCCCCTGCTTCCTACCGTGTCAAGGAAACAGATTTGTCAGATTCTGACGCTTCCTCCATGATCCGGATCGCGACACAAATGGAAGCCTATGGCCCCCTAAATGCTGTTTCCTTAATTCGCCATCACCTATCCGGGTTCTCTGCTGAATCTAGTATGAACATGCCCAATTTGCTGATCTGTGATATAATTTGATTTGGTCTAACTATTTACTTTTACTTTGTAGTTGACGACATGGGACCTCAGCCGCCAATCTCCACTAAGTCCAAGCAGCCAGTTTCTGCTGCGATCCTGGCCACAAGCACCCCCGCCCAACAAAGATTGCTACCACCACCCCTGCTATTGAGGCGGGCAAGACGACCGGGAAGAAAAATCCTTCCACTGGAGCGGCTGAGCGTGCTCAATAGCCGAAGCGAGCACAACCTCCCGCTTACTTCAACATTTTGGAGAAGAGGAAAAAACGTAAGGTTGCCCAACCGGCGCAGGTGGACATAGCTCCAATAGACAAAAATAACCCGGCTCCTACTCCACTGAGGATCGCTGCCCTCGAGCTGCCAGTTTCCTCTACTCCTCCTTCTACTGCTACTTCCAAGTCCGCACCGGGGTGTCTCTGGGAAAAAAGGGTTACAAATGACTTGATCCATATCGCAAAGGCTCCCTCTCGCTTTGCCGATACTAGTCTCGTTTCACGTGAGGACTTTGAGGAGCTCGGCCGCATTGAAGAAAATGCCTTCAAATGTGCCGCATTAATGCAAAGCCTGACAACTTTGAAATCAAGGCATTCCAAATTAGCGCACGGCCTCCAGGCCTCACGTGAGGAGACCCAAAAGACACAAGAGGAGCTCCTTCCGGCACAGGATTCCAACACCTCTTTACGCCTGGACCTCCAAACTGCCTTGAAAGCTGCTGACAGTGCCCGCTCAGCTTTGGAAACGGCTCAAAAGAAAAACTCAATGATAACTTTGCAACTCAATGAACTGAAGACTGCACTGGAAAAATCACAATTAGAGTGCAAAGAGGCCGAGTCCAAGCTGTACAAGGTTGAATCTCAATTGCAAGTGGTCGAGGAGGATGTTGTCCTGGCAGGGGAGAAGTTAGCTACGGCGGTGGAAGAATCCTTCAAAAACACCCTGGAGCAAGTACGTTGTTTAAACCTGGGGGTTGAACTTAATACTGTCGGTATGCATTTTCACGCCGACGTGGATAATGGCAAGCTAGTCCTTCCTTCTGCCCCTGAAGATTCCCTAGTCCCAATGGACGAGAATCCAACACAAGGCGAAGAAGTGACCTCTACACAGCAGGCTGATATGCAAGTTCAGACCCCGGGGACATAGGTGATTGAAGGACCGGGATGTCGATTTATTGTGTAACTCATTTAACCAAGTCTTTTTCTAAAAATTATGGGGTTTAGTCCCGACTTGTTTGTAACTGACAATGTTATCTTTATTTGATGTATTCACTCCTTTAATCCAATTGTGCATGAATTCGTAGTAGTCCAGATTCCTTATGAAATTATTTGGCCAAAATTTAAAATATCCTTTGCCTGCGGAATAAATATTCATTTGGTTCTACGACCAAGCATATTACGATACAGATCGCTCCTCTGTACGATACAGATTGCTCCTCTGTAACATTATATGGGTTGTGTTTCCCGGATTAGATTCTGACAATGATTAACATGCTATATGTAGGGCTTCACTTATATAGATGCCCTTCATGCCAATCTGATCAGGGTTTAAATAGCACATCGATTGTTGCCGAGATATTATCGATCATGGTTCATGATCTTTTCATATAGATCCAGATGCCTTATTAATTGATAAATTTCATACAATGATTAACAATTCATGTTTTCAATGAAAGAGAACAATATGAATTTCGGGCTAAAAGCTTTATTGCACCGTGGTTCATACTCTCGATAAATGAAACATGTTATAAATGAAATTGTTAGTCCCATCAAAGGAAAATAGGAATTTCATAAATGATCAATCAATTGGATTACACAACGTTTCATGATCTCAATGAAAGAGAACCATATGAACCCGTGGTTGACAACTTATTGTACCCCGACTCATACTCTCAATAAAAGAAACACGAATTACAACATTACATTGTGAATTCTAACATGGAAAACAAATTCTTCTTTTGCCATACGGTTTATTGCTCATTCCATCCAACCTGGAACTAACTGTAATATATCTTCAATTTGTCCGCATTCCAAGTCTGTTTAATGGTCTTTTCATCAAGGGTTTCCAACATGTAAGCTCCTTGTCCGAGTTTCTATGCAATCCGGTATGGTCCCTCGCAGTTAGCTGCTAGCTTCCCTTCTTGAGCATTTTTATTTCCGATGTCCGCCCTACGAAGCACTAGGTTGCCCTGCTCAAAACATCTTGGCTTCACCTTCTTATTATAATTCACAGCTGCTTGCTGCTTTGCTAGCAGATCCAGGGCATAAGCCTCAACTCGGATCTTGTCCGTCAGATTTAACTCGATGGCTAGAGCCTCATTATTCTCTCCTTCACCCTTCTGCAGTATGTGGTTAGGTCTCCAAGATAACTGACCAATTTCCACTGGTGTCATGGCTTTGCATCCAATAGTCATTCAAAATGGGGTTTCCTTGGTTGACGTTTGAACCGTGGTTCTGTGTCCCCACAATACGTAATAAAGCTGCTCCACCCAACTTGAGCCAGCATCATGCATTCGCTTTCGCAATCCTTCAAAGATTACTTTGTTTGCTGCTTCGGCTTGTCCGTTAGATTGCGGGTGCTCTACTGAAGCAAAGTGATGCTTGATTTGGAACCCGACCATCATTTCCTGAAAACATTTATCAGTGAATTGTGTTCCATTATCGGTTACAATCTCACCTGGGATCCCGAACCTGGAAATGATGTTTCGTTCAAAGAATCTCTGCACTCTAGCCAACGTAATGGTGGCGAGAGGTTCAGCCTCGACCCACTTTGTGAAGTAATCTACTGCTACTATTAACCATTTTAACTGTCCTTCCGCTGCTTTGAATGGACCCAACAAACCCATTCCCTACTTAAAAAAGGGCCACAGTGCTGAAATGAACTGCAACTCAGCGGGAAGAGACCACAATATACTGGCATGTTTCTGACAACTTCCACATTTCTTCACGTGACTTACCGAGTCAGCTTCCATTGTCGGCCAATAGTATCTGGCTCGCAAAGCCTTCCTCACTAATGCCTTAGCGCCCATGCCGTTGATGCCTTTATGTATCTCGGTCAGCACGCAATCAATTCTGTTGGGTTTCAAACAAACCAGCATCGGGGTGTGCAATCCCCTATGATATAGTTCATCATCTACTATTGTATACATAGCTGCATCACGTACCAATTTCTTGGCCTCCATAGTGTCGTCCGGCAATATACCTTTTTCTAGATACTCAATCATCGCCCGCCTCCAATCTTCCGCTGTCGAGATTATCATTACGCAGATTGGCCTAGAGATCTCCTATTGAATCACGGTCCAGTGGTTACCGGGCTCTTAGTACTGGCTAATTTTGACAGGATGTCAGCCCTTGCATTTTCTTCTCTAGGGATATGGCTCACCATTACTTCGTCGAAATCAACAATGATCTCCTTCACCTTAATCAAATATTTGGCTAACAACGGCCCTTTCACTTGGTATCGTCCCTTGATCTGGGCTATGATGAACTGAGAGTCGGTGAAAACCTTCATTTTCTTTGCTCCCTGTTCCTTCGCCTGTAATAACCCGACTATCAGTGCTTCATACTCGGCCTGATTATTCGATGTAGGGAAGTTTAATTGAAGGGATTGTTCAATAGCCACTCATTCTGAATTTTCAAGTATGACCCTAGCTCCGCTTCCTTTCATGTTAAACGACCCGTCAATGTACAACCTCCAATAGTTCTCCGTATATCCACTAACCATGGTTAGTTCCATAATAAAATCTGCCAAAACTTGGGATTTAATAGCATGTTGGGCTTCATATTTCAAGTTAAACTCGGACAATTGAATCGCCCAATTTATCATCCTTCAATCCAAGTCCGGCTTGTGTAATACTTGCCGGATTGTCTGACTGGTACCGTAACTCAAAAATACGGGCGAAGCTTCTTTGCAGCTACCAACAGGGCAAAAGCCACCTTCTCCAACCTCTGGTACCGTAACTCGGAGTTACGTAAGGCCCGACTTACAAAATAAATAGGTTTTTAAGTTTTGGAGGTTTCCCTTACCAATACCGCACTAACCGCTTCATCTCCCACCGATAAATATAAAATTAATATATCCTCACGCTCCGGTTTCGATAATATCGGTGGGGAGGCCAAACATGTCTTTAACTCGGTGAATGTGGCCTTGCAATCCGAGCTCCATCCTACCACTGCTTCTTTCTTCAATAGCTTAAAGAAGGGGAGCAGCTTCTCTGCTGATTTCGGAAGAAAGCGTGTTAAAGCAGCCAGTCTTCCCGTCAGTTGATGAATCTCCTTTTTACTCTTTGGAAATTGCATATCCAACACGGCCTTACATTTATCCAGGTTTGCCTCAATTCCTCTATGGGTTAGCATGAAACCCAGGAATTTCCCGACCGAAACCCCAAACGCACATTTAAGAGGATTTAAGCGAATATTATATTCCCTTAACCTGCCAAATGTTTCTTCCAAATCTTTTATATGGTCCTCTATAGAAGCCGTTTTGACTATCAAATCATCAACATAAACTTCGATATTTCACCCGAGTTGGGGCTTGAAGACCTTGTTCATCATTCTTTGATATGTAGCCCCTGCATTCTTCAACCCGAAAGGCATGACATCGTAACAATAGTTTGCCTTTTCGCCTATAAAAGTCATTTTTTCTTGATCACCTGGATACATAGCTATCTGATTATATCCGGAGTAGGTGTCCATCAACGACAATAATTGAAACCCGGACGAATTATCCACAAGTTGGTCAATGTTTGGCATTGGATAAGCATCTTTAGGACATACCTTGTTCAAATCGGTATAATCCGTACATACCCTCCATTTCTCGTTAGGTTTCCGTACCATGACTATGTTGGATAACCTTGTAGTGTACTATATTTCTAGTATAAATCCAGCTTCTAGTAACTCCTTGATGTGCGTGGCTAATGCTTGAGCTCGTTTGGGGCCGAGCTTACATTTTTTCTGTTGAATCGGCTTTGATCCGGGGTACATGGATAATTTGTGACAACAGAAGGTTGGATCAATCCCCAATAACTCCGATGCTTTCCATGCAAACACATCCTGGTTCCTTTGTAAGCACTCCATGAGTTTGACCTTGATGTTTGAATCCATCATTTTTCCAATCTTGCTGATTTGTCAATATCGGTTTCCTATCTGCACTTGTTCTATATCTTTGCCTGGTTTTGGTCTCTTTTCTTCAAAACCCTCCCTCATGTCGAGCTCGACCATGTTTATTGGCTTTCCGGAATGTCATTCTGCCATTTCCCGGCCCACCTGATCCCCTTCGCGTATCCGGGATGGTGAAGATGGACTGCCTTCACTTTCCCTAACAGTATTGTAGTAACATTGCCGACATTCTTTTTGGTCGCCGTAGATTGTCACCACCTGATCCTTGTTCCCTACAAATTTTATCTTCTGATACTTGGTAGACATTAACATATCCCATTTATGGATAGTTGGTTTTTCCAAGATAATATTGTATGGGGAAGGGAAATTAGACCACAACGAATCTGACTCTTTCTGATTTGAACACATCCTTGGTCCCTAACGTCATACGCAAGTCGATGGAGCCTTTAAGACTGGTATTACCTCTGTTGAAGCCATTCAACATTGTCTTGCATGAATTTAAATCCTCATCATCCAAATTCATCTTCTTGAACACACTCTATAAGATGATATCTGCCGAACTGCTGTTGTCTACGAACATTCTTTTAACCCGACATTTGGCCAATGTTCCCGTAATCACTAGATCATCTTCGTGAATCGGCACCACATCTTCCATGTCCTTCTCCGTGAAATATAAAATAGGAGGCTCTGATTTGTCAGTTTTTCCCTTAAATCTGGGCTGCTCCCTTACTGAAAGAATTTCTTTTAGGTACTTTCGTCTCTGATTAGCAGTTCTCCTCCTCCTCCTAAGGCTCCGGATATGATGTTACACTCGAATTTCGGCTCTTGAAACTCATCGTCATTATTATATTTTTTCTTCTTGTCATCTTTTTCTTTTCCAGATTGGGCTTCTTCTCCCTTGCGCTTGTTCCTGCGACCCTAGGTCTTTATTACATACTGCCTCAACCTTTCTTCTTTGATAAATTTTTCAATAGCGTCTCGAAGATCCCAACACTGATCAGTGGTGTGTCCTAGTCCATTATGAAATTCACAGAATCGAGATTTATCCACCCCGACCTTATTGTATAATGGACGAGGTCGCTCCATCTTCTTCATGTCTGTCAACACTACCTCTCTCCAAACTTGTGACCGGGATACATTCAGTGGCGTGTATTTTTCATACTTGTTTTCATATTTCCCCGGTCTGACTTTGAACTCCATATTCCTGCCTTGATTTGGATTTCCCGGATGTTGTCGGCCCCTTGGCAATAGGCTTCTCCTTCTGGGGCTCCTTTCCTTCTCTCTACCCGTTGCATTTGCAATTTCCATCTGCTCCAATTCCAAATATTTCTTCGACCGAGCTCGAAACTCCATCAACGACTTCACCGGGTCTTTATATATGGATTTCACAAATCGAGATGATCCGTTTAACCCGACTGAAATAAGGTAAACATGCACTTGCTCTTCTAAGCCTTGCAATTGCTATGCTGCTTCTTTAAAATGGTCCAGATAACTCTGTAATGTTTCTCCGGGTTGTTGTATCTTACCGAGTGCGAACTCGGACTTCGGTTGTTTTTTGTTGGTCGTAAAATTCAGCAAAAACCTCTGACCAAAATCTTCAAAGTTATGAATCGATCGTGGAGGCAAGATATGGAACCATGTCTGGGCAGCTCCAGTCAGAGTAGTGACAAAAATTCGAGAGATTATCGGCTCGTCGATACCTCAAACACACATTTGCATATCGAATTCATCGATGTACACATGTGGGTCCTAGGTTCCATCATATTTTCACAAAAAAGAACCATCAAAATCATCTAAAAATCGGGCATTGACTATCTCGTCAGTGAAAGGACTATTGTTCTGTTGTCCTCTACTGTATTTCCTCCGATATACTCCTCCTTCTCTCCTTAGCCGAGATGTTTCAAAGGCAAGATTCTGATCGTCCATCCGAGGCTGGTGTTCTGGCTGCTTCATCCTGGGGTTGATTAGTTGGTTCAGAACTATCGGTTGTGCATTCTCCACGTTCCTATTGTCATGATGTATCGGGTTATCATTCTGAAGGTTCACTCGAGATGATCCCCCGATTTCAAATCGGTTAACTGATTTTTCCGAATAACCAGGATAATTCGTAGGAACAACCGAGACCTGGTGTGCCTGGAGGCTCGTCTTGTTCCTAGCTGCATGATTATTTTGACGTCCATGATTCTTGTTATGGTCCAAGGTCTCCACATTCTTGAGATGTTGTGGGCGTTGTATGCGTTGCTCTTCCTCACGTTTCCATGCCTTATTCCGTTCCTCAATCTGGAATGTAATGTTTCTAATATCCTCCTGCCTTTGATGAGCATATCTATTCTCTATACTTTCAATTCGAGCTAGGATCGAATTTAAAGTACTTCTCATTAATCGTTCAATCGGTTTTGATTCATGGGCCGCCATAGCCATTGGGTGAGGAACTAGGTTCGGCTGATGAGCATCACGAATTACTCGTCCTGTAGGAGCAGGAGACGAGGCTGAATCTGAAACTGCATCAGTCACATGCACATCTTCATGGTGGACCGCGTTCTGATTGCCAGGTGGTAAATCTTCTCTTCCCGGTATATCAGAACGTGGTGGTAGAGACTGGTTGCTTCTGGTGTTAACCACCATGAATCGTGGGATTAGAACTTTACGGTCCCCACAAACGGCACCAATGTTCTGTTATTTATGAACAGGAATGTCCAGCAAGTATGCTGGTAATTTGATGTTGGATCAAGCTCTCTCTTAAGGTATTTATAGAGAAAAAATACCTTCAGAAGATGATCACTATGCACGCAGCAATAGTCGACTAGTGGGGTGAGGTGTGTGCACAGTGTGAATGGAAATAAGAGAGAACGAGAATGTGTGTACCTTTTCCTCTGAAACCATCCATTATTTATACTACACTTACCTCTTGGTCAGTTGCAGACCTCCCTACAATCACGATCGATATCTCTAATTGTTCAGTGTCACGATCTTTGAAGCGGTCAAGGTCCACGATCTAACTTTCAGTTAGGGTCACCAATCCACTACTATGTAATGAACCTTATCACTAAGCCCATTTACAGAATCCGTAACAGAATTGTAACACCCTAAAAAATTACAACTCAAGCTCACATAGAAAACTCTATATTATGTCATCTATGCATGTGTATTTAATTACAATGATTATGTGTTTTATTTATTGGTTTTCGTGCTTATCACACATATATATATATATATATATGATTAGTTTGGTGAAGCTTGATAGAGAGATAGAAACTGTTTGAGCTAGTTTTCTATCTATGCAAGAATTGCATTGCACATTGAGTTGCAGTGTAATTTATCTTTGTGTGAGGTTTACTTTGAGGACATGTATTCCTAGTGAGGTTAGCACTATAATTGAGGAACTTAGTGCATTAATCTATATGTTTAAAATAGAATTTATCAGTTTTGACGAAAATAGTTTTTACCATTTTTGCCTATGCCTACTTTATCCATTTTTGGTTAAAAATTCAAAAGCAAAACAACCTACTTATGACACACTTTGGCACGTCCAACATGACCATCAAATGGTCATTCAAGCTTGTCAAGTGAGCTTATCAATAACATTAGGCATAACTTTGCATCACTTCTCATCATTTCTCACCATTTCCTCTCCAAAAACCAAAACTTGAACCTTCATTTTCTTCTTCTTGCACGAGACCTTCAAGGAGGAAGGGACCACCATTTTTATATTCTTCCAAGCTCTATAGTAGTGTCTTGAGACTCCTTCTCTTGAAGCTTGGGTAAGAATATCTTAAATATATTCTTTTGTACTTATTTCTTCATCATTTTCATGCAAAACTTTCATTTTTGGTTTCAAATTTCATTTTTCATCCTTTGAAGCTTGGGAACATCCAAATCCGAGATCTTGGTTCATCTGAGCACTTTTGTGCAAGCTTCATCAAGGTAAGGGAGGTCTTTCTAGTTATTGAACCTTGATCTTGTTATCTTTGGATGCTAGACTTCATTGCATATTGTGTTAATGTTCAAAACTTCGTAACTACTACCTTGGCTGGAACTGTGTGATATTTTGTTTTTCTTGAGGTTTTAAGCTTAAAAATGACTTCTTTGGGTGTCAAAACTTAGGGTTAGCCTTAAATTTCACTTATTCTAGCAAAAGTTATGAACAAAAACAGTTTAAGGATATTTTTGTAGGATTAAAATTGTCACGAAATTAAAATGGTGGTTATGGTTGTATGTAATTTTTTCTTAAAGTTTTGACTTATAAAATGAGTTTGTTAGGTGTGAAAATATATGGTAACATATAAAATTTATGAAAAACCGATTTCCAGAACACTTAGAAATTTGAAAACAAGTTTAAGAGTAAAACTTTGTGAAACAAGACAACAGCTTAAATCTAGACATTAGATGACTTAATTTGGTAATTCTAAGACTAAAATGAAACTAGAATGAAGAAAACCCTAGGTAAAGTGTCAGGGAGCTCTTAGAATCATTCTAGGATCCACTATGAACTTGTAAGCTAAGACAAATAAAATTACTAAACCCATGAGAACCAACTTATATTAATTCTCTAATTTTGTAAGTTGATGTTGTATGTAATATTTGTGGATTGTATGATCAATGCTACAATTAATTGCAATTTTTCTCTAATGGTTAATGTTATGCCTTAAAATGCTATGAATATTGTTAATGTGGTTGTTGAAATATAAGTTGAATGTCATGTGCAATGTTGAGATTGATTGTATGCATGTCGAATGACTATTGTTACGCTTTAAGTGAAAATATTTCCTACTAGTGTGACTTCTAAGATATGAATGAACGATGAAATTTTATTGTTGCTTATGAATGCCTAAGACCAGGAGAGTGTGAGCTCCGACACTTGTATCTGTGGCATGCGATTTATATTTTTTGCAGTATATTGATATTTACCTGTACGCGCTATGGTTTGAGTTCGAGGGTGTTCGATCCTCGAAAAATTGCTTGTTATAAATTTTTGAATGTTTTAAATATAATCGTCATGTTGTTGAGTTTTCAGTAGATTTGGATGAAAAGTGATTTCTGTCACTTGAGAGGCCTAGAATGGTTCCTAGAGAGTAGTATATGGGCTTAAGCTTCATCTCTGTGTGTGTATATGAATGTTTGTTTTGTGTGTTGTACGCAACTTAAGGGCCATGATTGCAATGCAGTGGAAATATCCAAGGAGATTGAAGGAAGAGTAAGGAATTGTTAATTCTATCCCATTTGTAAGATGACATGTTTTGTTATTAGGATTCATCTGCTAGATGGTGTGGTTATGGTTAGATTTTGTCTATGAGATGGTGAGGTATGTGGTTATGTTCCATCTATGAGATGGTGAGGTATGTGATTATGGTTCATTTGTGAGATGGTGAGGTATGTGGTTATGTTCCATTTATGAGATGATGGGATTTATGTTGAAAAATGGATGATTTACGGGGTACACTAGGGCATAGTGGGTGGAGATGTTTGAAAAACCTGGGGGAATTAACAAGTGGTGACTACCCGATATTTGATGCACTTATTTAGCATGGGTAACTAACAGGCCTTACTCTTATACTCTTAACGGGATCTGAGACTATACTTTTTGGAGTTGGGAGCTTGGGGATCAGTATACATGGTACTTGTATGTGGCAATCACTTCCAACTGTCATCCATGTGGTTGTATAAGACCATCAACACCTGAGAAGCTTGGTGGCATTGTTGAGCCCTGTTATGTGTCAAGTGTGATAGTTAGTTTTGTCTAGTGTGATTATCAATGATACCAAGTGTAGTATTTGACTATGTCAAGAGTGATAGTCAGTGGTGTTAAGTACTATAGTCATTTATGTCAAGTGTGATAGTTATGCGCTCTAGGGCATCGAGAATGTTGTTTGCCTAGAAAAACCATATGCCATGGTTATGTAACTTGCATGCTTTGTGTGTTATTTTTTGGGTTTGAGGAGCAGAGGACTCACCCCTACAAGGCTACAACCAACAATTTTCAGGTACCAACGTCAGAGTAGACCATGATGGCCTCATCTTGTAGAGATAGAGGAGTACATATAAGCGTTGTGGTAGTTAGAGCCTTTATCTAAGGAGGATGAGGATGATCCTTTCGATGATACGCCTTAGATACAGTTTGGTACCTTGGGTTAGGTAGATTTCCGCTCTGAGACCTAGGTTTTCTTTTGTATGTATCCGTTTTAGTGTTTGGTGTACCTAGGTTCATATAGTCATATTTGTTATAGATTCACATGTTACACTTACATTCAGACATTTGTGGGTTGTAATTACTTTTTGTTTTCTTGTGATATGATACTATGGTACTTTTTAATATTATGTATAAAACTATGTTATTTCACCTTTGTATTTAATTATTCTGTTGCAAGGTATCTTTCCAAAGGTGGCGATTATTGTAAACCTGTTATGAATTTTTTTTAATTGTACTGACTTTCAAGAAATGATGTTAATGTGCTTTTATATGTTTTAATGAGATTTATTTACACAAGTTTTACAATGAAGTTTATCTGCATATGTTTTAAAAAATAATATATTACTCGAGTTTTAAAGAAGGTACATATTAATTTATTGACATGTATTTCAAGAATAAAAAGAATAAAAAAGAGTTTTCCAAGCAATGTTTTGATCTAGAATCTGGGGTGTTGCAAATGTTATTAAAATAGGCTTAGTCACTGACTCGGTCGAGATAGTGGATCAGTGGTCCAACTGGTGGGCCTATAATTGACCTAGTTTGGCCCGTATATATTGAAAAACTACATGTGTATGATGTATCTATTATATATAACTAATATTATTTGATTAAGAGAAGTTCATTCATATTCCATACTCCATACTCCAAAATCCAAAATAACAATTGAAATATCAAAATTGATAACACAAATCCATAAAAAATAATTCAATAACACAATTACACCAGTCCATAAATAAGTTATAAAATGAAAACACAAATAGAATCAACATCACAACATCCATAATTTATATCTAAGGAGCCAATGTTGGGTCAACTTCAGGTGATCCTTCTCCATCAAAAGAAAAAGACTCTTCACCAATATTGCTTTCATTTGGATTCACATTTTTCATGGTGTTGTCTGGTGGTTGTGGCACATTATCATCCTCATCTTCATCTATATTTAATTTATCTATGGCACCATCATTATAGATGCAAATTAGCAATTAACATAAGTACATAGTAGTGCATAATAAATACTAATGTTATAAAGAAACATACCAATATCATCTAAAGTTGATTGGATGGACATGTTTGCGATATCATTATGTAAAGTCCTCCACCTCTTCACGAGTTAAGAATGGTGGTGACTCCTCCAACACCTAATTAGAATGGCCATCAAAGGTTTCCATATTGATCGGGTCATAATTTTTCTTCCTTAGTCGATTCCTAAATTGATCACAATGCTCATATACCAACAATAAAAAAATCCAAGCAAAATAGTAAACAATCAAAGAATAATACCTTTGTTGTAACCTCAAGTTGTAACGAACACAAACAAGGTCATTAAGCTTTTGATGCTTTAGCCCATTCCTTTTTTTTTTTGAATGGATGTGTTCAAATACACTCCAATTTTTTTCACAACCCGAAGCACTACAAGTTTGGCTTAAAACACGAATAACCAACTTTTGCAAATATGGAGCACTACATCCATAACAGTCCCACCATTGATCTAGAATATTACATATAAAGAAATAAATCAATATAATGAATATAGTATGACTTCCTAAAATAAATCACAAATCAATAATGTTATCAGAATATCAAACACTAAATTCATCTGAAATGACTGTATTCCGTTCACGTATAGTAGCTCGTCTTGCAAAATCTCCTTCAGAATGTTTCTATATCCTCATGCCTTCATTTAATTTATCTTGTAACTTAGGATCTTCATGTATATATCTATCAACGAGTTCCAAAATGGTAGATTGTGTGTTCCTATAGTTCTCAAATTCTTTAGCATTGAATCTACAAGCTGCATTTAACCAATAATGTTTCTCTTCCATTCTTATCTCTTTCTTTATTTTACTAAAACATGTATAATATGATTTCTTTAAATTAATGTAGGATAAGTCCCACTTTTTTCTTTCTTTCTAAAATATGTTTATGATTTCTAATAAATACTTGAATTTTTTGTTTACTCCCTAATAATTTTTTTCTTCGTTTTTCCTCCC
>PYAF01003870.1:1030420-1044026 GCA_007407185.1 Glycine tomentella
TGAATTTTTTGTTTACTCCCTAATAATTTTTTTTTTCGTTTTTCCTCCCTGATAAAATAAAAATTTTATTTTTAGTCATTGACACATTTTCTTAGTCCTTAATAAATTAGCAAATTTTATATTTGTTCATAGATAATTTTTCATTTATTATTTGTCCTTTTGAAAAAGACTAATAACAAATATTTTTTTATCAAGGAATAAACACAAAATTCATTATTTATCATAGACTAAAAAATGTGTAAAAGATCAAAAATAAAATTAATATTTTATTAGAAAAGATATATTAAAAAATAAATACAAAATATATTTATTAAACATCGAAATTATATTTTAGTTTTTTTTAAATTGCGCTCATAATTTATTAATTTATCAATTTACCTTTGTAACCGTAAATTGCCCTAATACCCTCAATTTCAATCGACCGACCATTAAATTAATCAAGTAAAAGATAAATTGATAATTTCATATGCAATTTGAGCACCGGATTTGTAATTGACCAAACCAATTTTGCAATAAACTATTATTCATACAATACATTATATATATAAAATTATCTCTGTTCATCTTTTGTCGTTTTCAAGTGTTGTGAAAAGAACTCTGCTTTAGATGATAAAACGGTAGTTAGACACGTAGTTTAGAATGTATGGCGGAGCATATGGTAGGTGAATCGAATAGACGTCATGGCAAACGTAATATAAAAGTCTTTTTCAGCTATCTCAACAAGAATATTTGAGAACTATCTGCAAATTTCTTTGTTGTAAAAGGTTGTCTCTTTATATATGACCACTTGTCCTGTTATTCCACAATATCTATCTACACTTCTGGCAAGTTCATAACTTCAGTTGGGTTTTGGTGATCCTTTGCAACGATGGCAGACGAGGTTGTTCTATTGGATACATGGGCTAGCATGTTTGGGATGAGGGTTAGGATTGCATTGGCTGAAAAGGGTGTTAAGTATGAATACAAGGAAGAGAATCTCAGAAACAAGAGTCCTTTGCTTTTGCAAATGAACCCAATTCACAAGAAAATTCCAGTTCTCATACATAATGGCAAACCCATTTGTGAATCTGCAATTATAGTGCAGTACATTGATGAGGTCTGGAATGACAAAGCTCCCATCTTGCCCACTGACCCTTATGAGAGAGCTCAAGCCAGATTTTGGGTAGATTACATCGACAAAAAGGTACTTGCTTTATTTTTTTTATCAGCAAATATTAGTGGTTAGAATGTTATATGGGATTCCTTTTTTGTTGTCACGCGATTTAATTTGTTGTCACGTGATTTCTGTTTAGTACGTGCTTTAATTTGTTGTGTTAGTGTATGTTTTTGTAACCAATACTGGTTTTGTGATATTCAATGCAGGTGTATGATACTTGGAGGAAAATGTGGCTTTCTACTGGAGAGGAGCATGAGACATGGAAGAAGGAGTTTATCTCTATCTTTAAGCAATTAGAAGAGGCACTAGGTGACAAACCTTTCTATGGGGGTGACACGTTTGGGTTTGTTGATCTTGGTCTTATCCCTTTTTATAGTTGGTTTTATAGTTTTGAAACATATGGTAACTTCAAAATGGAAGCTGAGTGTCCTAAACTTGTGTCTTGGGCTAAGAGATGCATGCAGAGAGAGACTGTGTCCAAAACTCTTCCTGATGAAAAGAAGGTCTATGATCATGTTGGGGGAATGAAGAAGGCACTTGAATCAAAATAAAGGGATTTCTTGCATCAACCAAATAAAAAATTTGCATTTTAAATAATGTATTGTAAGGTTTTGTGCATTTGTGTCAGTGGTTTGTCAGGCTTGGGTTATTCATGGTTTGCTATACACTTTGGTGTGTCAAAATTTGCATTTTAAATAAGGTATTGTAAGGTTTTGTGCATTTGTGTCAGTGTTTTGTCAGGCTTAGGTTATTCATGGTTTGCTAGACACTTTGGTGTGTCTTCTATGTACAAGATTATGCTGTGGGATGAATGCTTATGATGAATAAAATCTCATTTTATTAGGCATCCAGCAGTTGTTTCTCTTATTAATCAAAACTCTTGTTTCAGTTTTCTTTTATCTGTTTGGAGCATGTTGAAGTGACTCAATCTCTATGTTAATTAAAGAAATCACTCAATTTTGTGTTTCATATCTTGAAGTCACAACAACGTGTTACATCTATAATATATGGGTTCAACATTAGAAAACACCCCTCATACAATTTGGTAGGTCTGTAAAGATTAGCATTAAACAAGCCATATGTATTATGTATACAAGTAAAATTCTGTTTGGTTCAACTTATTTCAATATCTAATGAGGAGTCCTAGCCCTTTGCGTTTAAAATTTCCTTCATAATGTATTAAATTTACCAATTTACCTTTGTATCAGTGAATTACTCTAATACAGTTAATTGAATAATTTCAATTGACCGATCACAAACTTAATCAGTTAAAAAAGGATAAGTAATTTCATACCCAATTTTGGATACCCTATTGCTGTTATTTGTAAAGATCAAATTTAAGTTTATAATAATTTACACACATTACTCAATTAATTAAATTAAATCTTATAATCGACTTAGTTATAATTCAAACAAATTTATAATCAACTAATCTTAGTCCCTAAGGGATTTGTACGATACCCTTTTATAATGCTTGATAAGTTTATCGATATAATAGTATTCTTTCTAGTAATCTTTTGTCGTTTCCACAAGAGATATGCGAAAAGAACTCGGACATGAATTTCCTGCAGTTAAAAAACATCTGAATGATTATGCAGTTGTTATCTAGTAATCCATTTTTTTTATTCTCCTTTATTATTTAATATATAAGTTATATTTAATGATTAGATTTTCATGTAGTTACTTTTATGATTGCAAGGGATCTAAATTCTTGGCAGCACTCTCTTTAGTCTCCTTCTTTCTCTATTTTTTGCATGCTTTTTTTGAAACTTTATTTATTTATTTTTATCTTTTTGTGCTGGATTTTTTTGGTGATGAATAATCGTCTTTCTTATGCTTAACATTAACCGAGTCACTGTTTCTCTTTAGAAATATGGGTATCCAATGGAATTTGGTCTTACCAAACTTTTTCTTTTTAGTAAAAGTTCGTCTCATCATAAATCACCTTCTGTCCTGTTAGTCCACAGCATCTACATACACTTCTGGCCAGTTCACAACTTGACTTGGGTTTTTATGATCCTTTGCAACCATGGCAGGTGATGAGGTAGTTCAGTTGGATACGTGGTTCAGCATGTTTGGGATGAGGGTTAGGATTGCTTTGGCTGAAAAGGGTGTTAAGTATGAATACAAGGAAGAGAACCTCAGAAACAAGAGTCCTTTGCTTTTGCAAATGAACCCAATTCATAAGAAAATTCGAGTTCTCATCCATAATGGCAAACCCATTTGTGAATCGGCAATTATAGTGCAGTACATTGACGAGGTTTGGAATGACAAAGTGTTGGAAGAATTTCTTCCTCAATTAGTGGGAGCGTTTTTTTTCAAAGTGTGTGGGCTCAGCTTTCTTTTTCTTTTTGACAAATGGTTTGGATTTTAAAATGCGTAGGGCCAAGACTTTTGACAAATGGAGAATAATGGAGTGTTTGTCGGGAGCGTAAGACAGGAGTGTATGTTGGGAGCGTTTTCCTTGGCTTATAAATAGATTGGTGTGTGTAGTTCATCTTGGCAACGAAAATTCTGAGAGTAAGAGAGAGTTCCTCAGAAATAATAGAGTGATCCACTATTTTAGTGAGAGTGTAATCCTCCAAGTGAGAGATAAAAATTAAGTGTGAGCCATCCTTAGAGGGTGAAGAAATTTGTTTGTAAACCTCTAGTCTGTACTAGAGAGATCATCTTTGTAATCCTACTTTCATAGTGGATGTTTTTCTGGACTAGTGTCCCGTGGTTTTACTCTTCGCATTGAGGAAGTTTTCCACGTTAAAATTTGTTGTGTTCTCTGGGTGATATTTTTCTGCTTCTATATTTTCCCATTTCCTCACAGATTTACTTCGCTTCCGCAAATAGATAGGGTTACCGACCCAACACAAAGCTTCCATCTTGCCCTCTGACCCTTATGAGAGAGCTCAACCCATTTGTTTTCTTTCCTTTTCTGTCTCTTCAATTTTGGTTGGTTCAATTCAAATTTTGAAGATTGATACCCACACTCAACTCTGGATTAGTAATGTGTTTATGTAAGTGTTCCCAATTAGATTTTAGGTGAATCTAAAATTCTAAATCCTAAACTTGCTAAAATTAATTCAATTAAAATTAAGTTTGAAATGATCATATTTGAAAAGTTTTATTTTAAAAGAAAATTTATAGTAAAATTATAAAACTTGGATAGTATTTGGTACAACTATTTTTTTACTTTTTTCTTTTCCTTAAAAAAAAGAAGCTAAGTTGTATCACTGGTATGTTATTGATGATACAGTAATTGAAGCCCTTTTCAACGAGTCTAAACGAGAATATATGATTGATTTATAGTAAATTTTTTATTTTTATTCTGTGGTAGTTTCTATTTTTGTTACCAATACTAATTTTGTGATATTCAATACAGGTGTATGATACTTGGAGGAAAATGTGGCTTTCTACAGGAGAGGAGCAAGAGACATGGAAGAAGGAGTCGATCTCTATTTTTAAGCAATTAGAAGAGACACCGGGAGACAAACCACTATATGGGAGTGACTCATTTGGGTTTGTTGATCTTTGTATGATCCCTTATTACAGTTGGTTTTACACTTATGAAACATATGGCAACTTTAAAATGGAAGCAGAGTGTCCAAAACTCATGACTTGGGCCAAAAGATGCGTCAAAGAGAGACTGTCTCCAAAACTCTTCCGGATGAGAAGAAGTTGTATGATCGTGTGGTGATAATGAAGAAGGGACTCGAATCGAAATAGAGGGACTTTATGAATCAACCCAATCAAAATTTGTATTTGTCAGTGTTGGAAAAAAGATATTAATTTCCCCTTCCAGGACCTGTTATGAATGGTCTTGCACAAATAAAATACTTTATGCACAAATAATAATTATGCAAGCAACACAACACATGTTTTTAACGTGAAAAACCTTCTCAATGTGAGAAATAAAAACCACGGACCGATCTCGGAGTCCACCCAAATTCTTCACTATCAATAAAGTGAGATTACAAAATGGTTCTAACAACCATTACAATCAACAAACAACTTTAACAACAGAGCATAAATTCTGATAACATCTATTTGCAGTTGCAACAAACCCTCTTGGAACACTTCAATGAATGATCCGAACGGTCATAATTTAGTAACCGATTTTATTAACCATTCCTCAAAGTTTGAACGCAATCCAACGGTTAATGTGAGAGAAATGTCCTTCGCAATAAAACTGCATGCTTCAGAAAACAGTTACATAACCGATTCAGTTTGGGAATTTTTGGTGATTCTAAAAGCCTCTATTCAAGAAACCAACCGTTAGATGTTAATATTGGTGAGTCACGAACTTGTTGTAAAAGTTTTACCAAGATCCAACAGTTAACCAAGGAGATAGAGAAGATTGAAGGATGGTAGTTTCTACCCTTCTCCTCTCCTTTTTCTCTCTCTTGTGGTTTCAAATTAACTGTCAACTTCTTAAAAGAAGTAACTGTTGACGCATTAAAATAAGGAACCTTAATCTTTCCTTATTGGGTTGGACTTGGCTTGGGATTCAAGCCCAACAAATCTCCCCCTCCAGTCCAATGAGGGAGATTCCAAATATCAATCATCAAGTGAAATCCATACCCGTAACAATTAACTTGTTGGAAAATCGAGAGGGGTAAATATCGGAGAGATTTTACACCAATAGATCATGAGTAACCATATAAGTGAACTAGACACCACTCCTTTCTTATATGGTGCTCAATTTTTCTATTTCTATCCGATGTGGGACTTTAACTCACACTTGTACTCCAACAATCTCCCCCTCAAAGTGTGAGTCTCTTCCACATGATAGTCTCCCCCTCGAACATAAGTCATTTTCAATATTCCCAAGTAGTGGCCCTCAGAGCTTATGCTCTAGTACCTTGTACCGCTGCAACACTTGCGGGACTTGCTGCCTGGCCTCCGTGCATGGACTCACTTGCCAAGAAGACTTTTGATACATTGGATCTCCACATCCATGGATCCTCAAACGCCTTCTTACTTGTCCGAGCCGGTCACCAAGTCGAACCATCGACTCTAACTTCTCAAAGTTTCTTCTCTACTGGATCATAGAACCTGTAGCCAAACTCATCAAGTCCATATCCAATAAACACACACTGTCGTGTTTTAACATCAAGTTTAGATCTCTCATCTTTGGGGATATGCACAAAAGCCTTGCACCCAAAGACACGCAAATGATCATAGGAAACATTCCTGCCAGGCCAAACTTTCTTCGGAACATCAAATTGCAATGGAACACATGGTGTGAGATTTAAAACATGAACAACAACAGTGTTCAAAGCCTCACCCCAAAATGACATAGGCAACTGTGAATGTGAGAGTAAGCATCTAACTCTTTCAATCAGTGTCCTATTCATCATCTCTGGAAGACCATTCAACTGAGGAGTCTTAGGAGGCGTCTTTTGATGTCGGATGCCTTGTTGTCTGCAATAATGATCAAAAGGACCTGTGTATTCTCCACCATTATCTGTTCTGATGCACTTCAACTTCTTCCCAGTCTGTCTCTCAACTGAGGCCTGAAACTGCTTAAACACATCCAACACTTGATCTTTTGTCTTCAAGGTGTAAACCCATGTCTTCCTTGAATGATCATCTATGAAAGTGACAAAATAAGGAGCACCACCAAGTGTTCTTGTCTTCATAGGACCACAAAAATCAGAGTATACTAAATAAAGTGTAGTTGGAATTCTTGAAGGAGGGGAACTCTTGAATGCAACTCTATTTTGCTTTCCTGCTAAGCAATGAGAACACTTCTTCAATGGTGTTGTCTTCAATCCTGGAAGCTGCTCCTTATTAGATAAAAGAACCAAGTCTTTCTCACTAATGTGACTAAGCCTCTTGTGCCACAACTCTATTGTATCTTCATCTTCTACAACACTAATTTTCCTTGTAGAGATCCTTGCATGTGTAATATACAATGATGAACACTTCTTACCTCTAGCCACAATCATTGAACTTTTAGTGAGCTTCCATTGACCATCATTGAATGTGTTACAAAATCCCTCATCATCAAGTTTTCCTGTTGAAATCAAGTTTAAACGAATATCAGGAATATGTTTAACATCATGCAAGACTAACCTTGTGTCATTGCTAGTCTCCAAGCACACATCTCCAACTCCAATCACATTGGCCAAGCCATCATTACCAATCTTGACAAATCCAAAATCACCGGATTTGTAAGATGTAAAGAAATCCCTGCGAGATGTAGCATGAATGCTTGCTCCACTATCTATCACCCAGTTAGTCTTATGACATAAAAGATTAATTGCTTCACCATGATAAACAAGGAGAAAATCTGAAGTAGTAGTAGCAACTCGATCATCTTTACCACCTTCGTCATTCTTATTATCTTTCAACTTCCCTTGTTTATTATCTTTCTTTAATTTTCGATAATAATTCTTTATATGTCCTTTTAAACCACAATAGTGACACTCAACATTGACAAACTTGTTAGACTTGCTTCTTCCTTTATCTCTATTCTTCGGACCTCAGCTTTTACTTCTCCCCCTTCTTTCAGTAACTAAGACTTCTGATTGAGAAGACGAAACTTGTGTCTTTCTTCTCATTTCTTCATTTAAGATACTACTCTTCACCAAATCCATGTTAATTATAGCATCAGGGGCTGAATTAGACAAAGACATTCTAAACATCTCCCACGAGTCCTGCAAAGTACCAAGCAACCATAGCCATTGTACTTCATCTTCAAACTTGATTCCCATTTCTGCTAGTTGAAGAATAATTCCTTGAAATTTATTCAAGTGATCAGTCATGAAGGTACCTTCTTGATACTTTAACATCATCATCTGCTTAATCAAGAAGAGTTTGTTGTTTCCAGTCTTTCTTGCAAATAGTTGTTCAAGCTTGTTCCACAACATTTGTGCATTAGTCTCATCACTAATATGATTCAAAACATTATCATCTACCCACTGCCTGATATAACCACAAACTTGTCGATGAATCAACGTCCATTCTTCATCAGTTTTATTTGTTGGTTTCTCAGTACCAAAGACGGCTAAGTGATACTCCTTCACATAAAGAAGATCTTCCATCTTTCCTTTCCATACATGATAATTTGAACCATTTAGTGTAACCATTCTACTTGTATTAACTTCCATAATTAATCACTAGTCAACAGGTAAAATAACACAAGCTCTTGATACCGGTTGTTGGGAAAAAGATACCAATTTTCCCTTCCAGGACCTGTTATGAATGGTCTTGCACAAGCAAAATACTTTATGCACAAATAATAATTATGCAAGTAACACAACACATGTTTTTAACGTGGAAAACCTTCTCAATGTGAGAAATAAAAATCACGGGATCGATCTCGGAGTCCACCAAATTCTTCACTATCAATAAAGTGAGATTACAAAATGGTTCCAACAACCATTACAATCAACAAACAACTTTAACAAAAGTTGTACCAAACCATCACAAGAGGCAAACATACAAAATAGGCTTTTGTACGAAATTAATTTCTACCACCAGAAACAACAACTAACAAATTCCAACAGTCAAATTGATGTATTGCAAGAAGGAACACACTGATCAAATTTGATGACAATTCAACGGTTGAGCAAAGAGATAACTCTTTCTCAGTATCACTGCCCGAAACAAGACAGAACAGAGTAGGAATTCTGATAACCTCTATTTGCAGTTGCAACAATCCCTCTTGGAACACTTCAATGAATGATCCGAACGGTCATAATTTAGTAACCGATTTTATTAACCGTTCCTCAAAGTTTGAACGCGATCCAACGGTTAATGTGAGAGAAATATCCCTCGCAATAAAACTGCATGCTTCAGAAAACAGTTACAGAACCGATTCGGTTTGGGAATTTCTGGTAATGTTAAAAGCCTCTATTCAAGAAACCAACCGTTAGATGACAGTTTCTACCCTTCTCCACATGCGAATTTTGGTGGTTTCTTTCTCCTCTCTTTTTTCTCTCTCTTGTGGTTTCAAATTAACTGCCAACTTCTTAAAAAAAGTAACTGTTGACCCATTAAAATAAGGAACCTTAATCCTTTCTTATTGGGCTGGACTTGGCTTGAGATTCAAGCTCAACAAATCTCCTCCTCCAGTCCAATGAGGGAGATTCCAAACATCAATCATCAAGTGAAATCCATACCCGCAACAATTAACTTGTTGAAAAATTGAGAGGGGTAAATATCGGAGAGATTTTACACCAATAGATCATCAGTAACCATATAAGTGAACTAGACACCACTTCTTTCTTATATGATGCTCAATTTTTCTATTTCTATCCGATGTGGGACTTTAACTCACACTTGTACTCTAACAGTCAGGTCTTGTTTACTTTTATCTTGGGTTTATCGTGATTGGACTATTTATGTTTTGCTAGACACTGTTGTGTGTCTTCTCTATACAAGATTAAACTAAGGGATGGATGTTGTTATGTTTGTGCATTTTATGACCAATAAAAGCTCATTTTATTAGGCATCTAATACTTGTTTCCCTTACTAGTCAATATTATCATTTCAATTTTCTAATCCGTTTGTAGCTTGTTGAAGTGATTCAATGTTAATTAAGAAACCACTCAATTTAAGGTGTGTTTGCATGGGATTTGAATCCAACGCAACCAACTTTCAGGCCAAAGCTTCCACACACCTGCTTTAGATTGTTTGCTTTGGAAAATTTAATTTTTCAGTTGAACGTGGATACAAACGAGTATCCAAACACACTCTTAGTGTTTGAGATCTTGAAGTCACAATAACTTGTTATGCATATATGAGATGTGGGTTCAAGAATTGAAAATACCCCTCATACCATTTTTGTACGATAATTTCGTGCGTATGACAAAGTTTGGTGTTTGCAGTGACTTGGATTATGCAGAGTTGGCCAATGACAGCAAGTGAAATACTCTGCATATGGAAGGTCCATCTAAAAGAGTCATGAAGAAGGCCAGGTAGTCATGCTATAGTAATAAGAAACAATGTGAGGTGTCATTATTTTGTGGAGTCTGTTAGAGTTTGTTATTACCTTTTTTTCTTTGTACTCTGTTTCTCAAAATCTGGGTTAGCCAATCATTGGTTGTGTGGGTTTAGATGCTGTTATAGAGAAGAAAAGATGCAGCAGATCAATATTCTAATAATTCTCCCCACTTAGGAGGCCAAGACAAGGAACTCTTTCTTTCACCTATCAGTTGGCTCTAAGCACAGAGACCATTGTAGTCAAAATTGCTAATAAAGCACCCTAGAATACAGAATCACAATGTAGAAAAATCTTCAGTTGCTTACTTATGAGTTTGACTACTGTTCTTTGTTAGTTCAGTCCTCTTTAACATTGCAATGATACCATATACAAAACAGAGATATTCATAACTCTATTAGATACCATGTTTAGCACTTTTGTTACTTGTATCTTTTTTTTTTTTTTTTAATGATAACAGTTATTTAATTTTAAATTTGCAATGTAAAGAACGAGTCTTGACACAACGTTAAATTTGTGCCTTGATGACTTGTTAGTCATAGGTTCAAATCCAGAAACAATCTCTTTGCATATACAAGGTATCTCTTCCTTACTCTGTGACAGAGTTATTATATAAGAGAAAATTAGTTTCTCTATTTATTGATGGTTGAATAGAAGTTACAAGAAATATTCTTAGATACTTACATATGTTTGTCATTAGCACTCACCATGTTTTTTTCAATTAATCTAGAATTATCTTATTTTATGCTCTTTAACCTTTATTTAATTATTGGATTTGTGTCTATTTTCATAATCTTTCATATATATATATATATATATATATATATATACACGTATATTATTTCATAAAAATTCTCATGTTTTTATTTTACTTAAATAAGTAAAACTTAAAATATTTTTAAAATAAACAGTATTAAGGAGTTATGGCAGTAATCTAAAATCCTTAAAAGAATGTGAAAAAGAAAAAAAAAACTTGTGAACTAAAATCTATTTGCCCAACCGGCAGCCCTCTTTCCGACCTTTCACCCTATCCTTTGACTTGTCAGACAATATCTAGTTGCGTTATGAGTTTTGATAAACAGTGCCTAAAAACATAATTTAAGAGCATTTTATGCTTCTTATTAAATTTTTAATTATTTTAAAAGTGATTCTCCAATATTTTTCGTGTTCTTAAAATAAAAAAATAGTATTTTTTATTTGGTAATTTTCACTTTTTATTTTATTTCGTGCTATTAGGATATTTATGGAAGTTGCATGGCGTTAGTTATCTCTGATACATAAATTCATTACAAATATTATATTAGCAAAGAAAGAGTAAACATTTACACACGTGAAATGTGTTTTCTTCCAATTTTTGCAGGGTATACGGAAGAGTTTATTTGAATTTATGTATGTAGTTTTTTTTTTCTTTTCTAATATTAATTTCATTAAAATTTAGGGAAAAGAGTATTAAAATAAATTATGTTTAATTTATTACAGTGACTTTCAAAGTCAAGCTTAGGAAGAAGTCATTGTTACAAGTGTTTAATCAAACTTCCAGATATTTGTTTAACATCAATATCTATTCCATTGGACCAAAGATAATTAAACTTCCAGATATTTGTGTTCACTTCACTTTCTCAGTGCAGTTGCTGCCTAAAGCAATGGTGGAAGAAGCCAAGGTGGTTTTGTTGGGCTCAGGGTTCAGTATGTTTGGGATGAGAGCTAAGATAGCTTTGGCAGAGAAAGGAATCAAATATGAGTACATGGAACAAGATCTAACCAACAAGAGTACTTTGCTTCAAGAAATGAACCCAATTCACAAGAAGATTCCAGTTCTCATACATGATGGAAGACCTATCTGCGAGTCCCTCATAATTGTTGAGTATATTGATATGATTTGGCACAACAATTGTCCCTTGCTTCCCTCTGATCCCTACCACAAAGCTCAAGCCAGGTTCTGGGCTGAATTTGTAGATCAGAAGGTAGTTTTCAAAATTGGAGCATACGAATTATTATTTATTAACATGTATGTTCTAGAAAGTTATTAGTAACAAACTAACAACTTATGTGCTAAGAGATGCAGGTGTATCATGCTTCTAGGAGAGTATGGATTTCAAAGGGAGATGAGAAAGAGGTGGCAAAAAATGACTTCCTAGAGAGCTTAAAGCAATTGGAGGAGTTTCTTGGAGACAAGCCTTATTTTGGGGGTGACACATTTGGGTTTGTTGATGTTGCTCTTATTCCTTTCTATTGCTGGTTTTATACTTATGAGACTTTTGGAAACTTCAAAGTGGAGGGAGAGTGTCCAAAACTTATCTCCTGGGCCAAGAGATGCATGCAGAAGGAAAGTGTATCTGAAACTCTTGCAGATGAGAGGGAAGTTTATGAGGCTGTTTTGGATTATAAGAACAAATTTATATTGAACTAAGGGAACACTGTGAAGTGTTTGTTAAAGCTGTGAGAGTTTGCCTGCTAGATAGACCTAGTACTACAGATTCTGTTAGTTATTTTTATAGCAAATTTCAAAATTATTATAAATTTCAAATTGGTTCTAAGTGTATAAATAGGCATTCTCATTTATGAAATATTGCCTTCTATCTTCAATTCTTATGCCTCAATTTTTATCTCAAGCAAGTTTCAGTTTTTTAGTTTCTCAGCAAGTTTTAGTTG
This sequence comes from Glycine tomentella, assembly GCA_007407185.1. Taxonomy (NCBI): domain Eukaryota; kingdom Viridiplantae; phylum Streptophyta; class Magnoliopsida; order Fabales; family Fabaceae; genus Glycine; species Glycine tomentella. Next base: position 1,043,170 of record PYAF01003870.1, read on the forward strand.
GTGGTGCCAATTTGCATTAGACACTGAGGTGTGTGAACGTCTGTAAGAACAAAACCACATGGTTCTAGCCTTGTCATTGCCGTGTACTCATATTCTTTAATACACATTCTTATTGTATTTTCAAGACTTGTGACTTAATTTCCATTATGAAGATCTCTTCACGGAGTTTTGTATATACTCTTAGCCTAGAATATATGCATTCATATAACTTTGACTTGCAAATCAATGTCATGATTCATATGACATCTAAATACAATTTGATAGAAATAAAGGTACATGTTGCATAAGGCCACGAATATCCATTAGAAAAAACATAAGTAGCAACAAAGCCAAAAGCACATCTAAGTGCAGTTTTGTAATGCTATTATTCAGAAGATAGAGCACACATGTAACTAGAGGCAATATTTTCCTATAGGCAGCACAGCACCTTTCCTCTAGTCTACTCACTGTTCTAAGTCTTTTTTCTTCTGCGAAATAAACTCTTTGACCCTCTGCACCTCAGGAAAACACTTTGAAACACTCTCTTTTTGAGTGCACCTCTTAGCCCAAGCAATGATTTTGGGGTACTTGTCCTCGTTGATGAAATTGCCATTTAAATTATACATATAAAAATAACAGATCAATGGAACAAGTACAACATCCACAAGACCAAGGTTGTCTCCACCAAAATAAGACTTGTCCCCCAATTGTTCTTCAAATAACTCCAGACACTCCGACAATTCTTCCTTCGCGGCTTCTTTCTCTTCCCCTTCAGTTTTCCAAAACTTAATGGCAATTTCATACATCTATTTAAAAGAGGAAGTTCAGTAGCAAATTTCACATTTTTCAAACAATTGTTATTTCATAACAAGATAGAA
>PYAF01003870.1:1044126-1071125 GCA_007407185.1 Glycine tomentella
AAAAAAAAAAGAAAAAAAGAAAAAATATTAAAAAAAGGTAAAAAAGAAAGAAAAATATATAAAGAAATCGTAGTAAAAACAAAAATATTAAAATCATAAAAAGAAAAAAAAAACATAAAAGAGGAAAAAAATATATATATATAAGAAAGGAAAGAAAATGTAATAAAATAAAATGGAAAATAAAGATAACAGAAAAAGAAAAAAAAGGAAAGGAAGATAATAAAATGAAAAAAAATAATAATAAAAAGGAAAATAATAAAGAGAAAGAGGGAGAAAGAACACTATAATAGGGAGAGGTCTGAACACAAAGGAGAAAAAAAAAGAAACACAAATCTCAAGAGAATAGGAAGAGTCAAAAAAGTTTGGTAAATCAGTTAAAGAAAAGAGTTTCAGGTATCTTCTTATTTCTTTATTTTTTTTTTCTTTTTCTCTTTCTTCTTCATGTTGTTATTCTTCTAAAATAAAATAAACTGTTATTTGTGTCCCTTGTTTCTAAAATAAAATAAAATACTCTATCAATATGTTGGAAGAAGAGGTCGTGCTCGAAATAAACAAGGTGATTTTTCTACTGAAAAATTTTATAGGGTAAATATCTTTTGTGCTACAATTGATTATCAATTACAAGAATTAAATAGCAGGTTCAATGATAATAATGTTGAATTACTTGCTTTGAGCATGTCTTTAGATCCAAGAAACAAGTACAAGTCATTTAACAGTTATGATATTTGCAAATTTGTTGATAAATTTTATTCTAGAGATTTCACATAACAGGAAAAATTGCATTTGAAGATGGAGTTACAACATTTTGAGCTTAACATTCCTAAACATCCATATTTGATTAATTTATCAACTACATCTGAATTATGTCAAGGGCTAGCAAGAACTGGAAAGTCCATCATTTGCCCTCTTATTGATAGAGTGATTAGACTTGTACTGACTCTTCCAGTTTCTACATCAACTACTAAAAGATCTTTCTCAGTTATGAAGATAATCAAGACCAGACTTCGAAATAGAATGAAATACCAATTTCTTAATAATTCTTTGATTACATACATTGAAAAAGAAATTATTTTGAGTTTTAGTACGGATTCAATTATAGATATTTTAACAATATGAAAACACGTAAAATAACAATCAAGTAAAGTGATTTTAATTTCTATAATAGTTTTTTTTAATATTAGGTTTGTATTGTCTTCGAAGTATTTTTATTTATGATATAATTTTTTTTATGTTCGCCCCCTCTCAATAAAATCCCTGGTTCCGTCACTGATCATGACCATAATAATGATGCATCAGAGAGAAGTACCTTAGTGTCGACATAGTTAGCCCAGAATCTAGCTTGGTTTCTCTGGTAAGGATCAGATGGCAACAAGGGAGATTGATCATTCCAAACCTCATCAATATACTCAACAATAATGAGTGACTCACAGATGGGTTTGCCATTGTGGATGAGAACTGGTATTTTCTTATGAACTGGGTTCATTTGGAGGAGTAAAGAGCTCTTGTTGCTTAAGTCCTCTTCTCTATTCTCGTACTTGATGCCCTTTTCCTCTAATGCAATCCGGACCCTTATCGCATAAGGGCTGAACCAGAAATTCAGCAGAATCACCTCATCTCCCATTGCTGAGAAAGAAGACTTTAGTGAAAGAAAACTAATGCTGGAGAATGTGAGTGGCACAAGAGTTTGCGCAAGTCAACTTGTAGAGAATGTGGAGATGGATGATATGTGAAATGACAATAAACTATTCTATAAAATATAAAAAAATCCCTATCACGGATGTTTCTATGCATGTTGTTTCATCTGTGTCATTTCGTGATAACAGTACATGATTCAGACGGCAATTGAGACATTTATTTATATATTATTTGGACAGCTAATGGAACAACAGAACAGGACAACAAACAATATCACAAATAGTCATTAAATGGAATTATTTCATCAAAATCTACGCATGATTTCATCTTGATTGTAAAACTGACTGTCATGAAAAGGTATACTATTAGTATTGGTGTATACTCAAATTTTAAGTTAAGGTTATCATGTTCGTTGTTCAATGATGAGAAACTTGCATTCCTAAGACATTTCTAGTTACGTTCCTATTGTACCAAGAAAGCAATAACAGTGATGTAAAGTGGAGGCAGTGTTAATGTTAATATTGCTCCCATTCCTTTGTATGGCTGGTTTTATACTTATGAGATCCTTGGAAACATCAAAGTGGAGGCAGTGTGTACAAAACTTATCTCCTAGGCTAAGAGATGCATGCAGAAGGAAACGATATATGAAACTGTTGCATATTGGACTAAAGGAACACTGAAGTGTGTGTTAAAACTGTTGCATATTGATAATATAATCTTTACTCTTGTTAAATATTCAGATATTTATTTTTTTGTTTTAGTTAGATATTGTAATCCAAATAGAGATCTATGTTTTAGTCAAATTGAGATTTTGTTAGAAAATTTCAAATTATTTGTACACCTATAAATAAGCATTCTCATTTATAAAATATCGCCTTCTATCTTCAATTCTCGTGGCTCTATTTTTATGTCTGTATGTTCCAGTATTTTGTTTTTTTTTTTTTTCAAATCCGATATTTAACAATGTGAACACATGTATAAAAGTAAGGAAATTAGCAATAGCTAAGCCAAAAGTTGATTTGGATGATATCAAATCGAACATATAGTTTGTGTTAATGGCGATGATTTGCATTGGAGACTGAGGCGTTTTATCTATAAGAGCAAAACTACATAGTTCTAGCCTTGTCTGCATCATGTTCTTTAATACACATTCCTATTGTAGTTTCAAGACTTGTTATGAATTTCCATTATGAAGATGTCTTCAGGAAATTTGTGGCTTTGTGCACATTGTTTTGTTGTTGTCTATACTTTAAGCTTAAAGAAGTGTGCATTCATATAACTTTGACTTGCAAACCACAATATCATGATTTATGTGACATCTAAATACAATTTGATTAAAATAAAAGGGCATGTTGCATTGGGTCACAAATATTCATTTGTAAGATTATAAGTAGCAAAACCAAAGGCACAACAAAGTGCAGTTTTGTTATGCCACTATTCAGAAGATATAGCAGGCAAGTAAATAGAGGCAATATTTTCCTAAAGGTAACCTCTCTAGTCTATTCACTGTTCGAATCCTTTGTCTTCTGTGAAACATGCTCTTTGACCTTCAGCTCCTCAGGAAAACACTTGTACACACTCTCTTTTTGAATGCACCTATTGGCCCAAGCAATGATTTTGGGAAACCGTTCCTCATTGATTAAATTTCCATATATACTAGTAAAGCTATAAAAAAAACTGAACAAACGAACAAGTGCAACATCCAGAAAGCCAAAGTTCTTTCCACCAAAATATGGCTCATCCCCAAGTTGTTTTTCCAATAACATCACGTTCTCCAAAAATTGTTCCCTGGCAGCTTCTTTCGCTTGTCCTTTAGTTTTCCAAACCTCACGGCAATCTCATATATCTATTTCTCAGTGGAAGTTCAGTAGAAATTTCACATTTTTCAAACAAATGTTTGCCTTAAGTACTTTTGGTTCTATTCTCTAATCAGAATTGGATTAGAGTTTCATCTCAGTAATATGTGTAGTAAAGGTGTCCATTAAATGTTAAGATGGATTACCAAGGTAAAACTCTAATTCTAATTGAAAAAAAGCACTAAAAACATAAATAGGATCACATTCAAGTTTCATCTGATTGAAAAACAGAAATAATCATAATCACAATAATGAAGCAATATAGAGAAGTAAAGTACCTTGGTGCCAACATAGTTAGACCAGAATCTAGCCTGTGATCTCTGGTAAGGATCAGAAGGCAACAAGGGAGATTGATCATTCCAAACCTCATCAATATACTCAATAGCAATGAGTGAATCACAGATGTGTCTGCCATTGTGGAAGAGATCTGGTATTTTCTTGTGAGCTGGGTTCATTTGCAAGAGTAACTGGCTCTTGTCGCTAATATTCTCTTCTCTAATCTCATACTTGATGCCCTTTTCCTCTATTCCATTATCCAGAAGGCTAATGGAATATCAAAACAGAACTTCAAAAATAACACTAATAATAAATAAATAAAAACGGAAGCACTTATTCAAAATCTACGCATGATTTTATCTTAAATGCAGTACTGACTGTCATGTAAAGGTACACCTTTATTACTGGTGTATAGTCAAATTTGAGCTCTAAGGTTATAATGTTCATTGATGAGAAGCTTGAGTGGCTAAGAAATTGATCAAGAAACAGAATGATGAAGGATGAGAAATCATCCCATAGAATAGAAGAACTTGTCATATGTAACTGTCAAAAAGAAGCTGTATAAATCCTTTTCATTGAATTCATGCCATATATGTTAAAAGAACAAGGTTTTTTTTTTTTTTTTAATGGTTAGCCTAAAGTTATAATAGTACTGAGAGGTCAAAGGTAAATGGAACAATACCAGCCAGCTGGGCACATATACGATGTTGACCAAGCAGGATGTTACAAGTCTTAATGAAGTTCTGAACTCACAAGTTTGTTTCTTCTTTTTAATTATGTTCCCATTGTACGAAGAAAGCATTAACAGTGACGCAAAGTGGAGGCATTGTTGTGTTGATGTTGCTCTCATTCCATTCTATTGCTGGTTTTATACTTATATGACCATTGGAAACTTCCAAATGGAGGCAGTGTATCCAAAACTTATCCCCTGGGCCAAGATATGCATGCAGAAGGAAAGCGTATATGATACTCTTGCAAATGAGAAGGGTTATGAGTCTATTTTGAATTGTAAGAATAAATTTATATTGAAGTAAAGGGACATTGAAGTGTGTTAGAACTGTGAGAGATAGAGAGTTAATCTTTGAGAGACCTAATCTTTCCTCTTGTTACAGATTCAGCTATTTATTTTTCTGTTTTAATTGGCTATTATTACTAATAAAATCTCATAATAATTGAGATTCTTTTTAGCAAATTTCAAGTTTTTTTTTTTTCAAATTGGTTTTGTCATTCTCATTTATAAAATATCGCCTTCTATCTTCAAATGATATTTAACGGTGTAAACACATGTATCAAACATATAGCTTGAGTTAGTGCTGACAATTTCCATTGGACACCAACGCATGTGAATAAGAGCAAGACTATATAGTTCTAGGCTTCTAGCCTTGTCTGTTTCATGTTCTTTAATACCCATATTCCTATTGCGGTTTCAAGAATTGTTATGAATTTCCATTATGAAGAATTGAAGATGTCATCATGGAATTTGTCTTTGGGCACATCGTTTTGTTGTTGTCCATACTTTAAGCCAAGATAAGTGTGCATTCAAATAACTTTGACTAGCAAATCAATATCATGATTTATGTACCATCGAAATACAAATTGATTGGAATAAAAGTGCATGTTGCCCTGGATCGCAAAACCTAAGCCTCATCCAAGTGCAGTTTTGTAATGCAATTATTCAGAAGATACAGCAGACAAGTAAATACCCTCCCTCTAGTCTATTCACTGTTTGAATCCTTTCTCTTCTGTGAAACATGCTTTTTGACCTTTTTCTCCTCGGGAAAACACTTAGAGACACTCTCTTTCTGAGTGCACCTCTTAGCCCAAGCAATGATTTTGGGGTACTGTGCCTTGTCGATGAAATTTCCATACAAACTAAAGGTATAAAAAATAACAGAACAAAGGAACAAGTGCAACATCCACAAGGCCAAAGTTGTTTCCACAAAAATAAGGCTCATCCCCCAGTTGTTCTTCCAATAACTTCAGAGACTCAAAACATTCTTGCCTAGCAGCTTCTTTCCCTTCTCCTTCAGTTGTCCAAAACCTCAAGTTAATCTCATATATCTATTTCTCCGTGGAAGCTAAGTAGCAAATTTCACATTTTTCAAACAAAGGTTATTTGATATCAAGAAAAAGGCAAAATTAGATGCAATTCCATAAGTACTTTTGGTGTTATTCACTAACCAGAATTGGATTGAAGTTTCACAAATATCTGTAATAAAGGTTTATATTAAATGTCAACATGGATTGCTGAAGTGAAACTTCAATTCTGATTGGAAAACAACACTAAAAATACATAGAATTGCATCTAAGTTTTTATCTGATCCAAAAAACAGAAAAAATCATAATCATAATAACAAAGCAATAGAGAGAAGTAAAGTACCTTGGTGTCAACATAGTTAGCCCAGAATCTAGCTTGTGATCTCTGGTAAGGATCAGAAGGCAACAAGGGAGTTTTATCATTCCAAACCTCATTGATATACTCAACAGCAATGAGTGACTCACCGATGGGTCTGCCATTGTGGATGAGAACTGGTATTTTCTTATGAACTGGGTTCATTTGGATGAGTAAAGGGCTCTTGTTGCTAAGGTTCTCTTCTCTATTCTCATACTTGGTGCCCTTTTCCTCTAGTGCAATCCAGACCCTCATTCCATATGGGCTTCACCAGAAATTCAACAGGATCACCTCATCTCCCATTGGTGAAAAAGAAGACTCCAATGAGAGAAAAACTAAGGCTGGAAAAAAAAAGTGAGTGGCACAGGAGTTGGAAAGTAAACTTGTAGAGATTGTTAAGGTGGATGATATTTGAAATGACTATAAACTAATTCACCAAAAGGAAAGTCCCTATCACGGATGTTTTTATGCTTGTTGTTTAGTCTGCGTGTCATTTCTTGATGACAGCACCTGATCCAGACTGCAATTAAGACATGTCTTTTATTTATTTATTTTTCGATAACAACAAAACAGAACTAAAAACAATAATAATAAAAAAAACGGAGTCACTTTGTCAAAATCTAGGCACGAAAATTTAATCATGAATGTAGGACTGACTGTCTTGAAAATGTACACTTTTGGTATTGGTGTATACTCAAATTTGAAGTAAAGGTTATCATGTCCAACATGAGAAGCTTGCATGTCTAAGACATTGATCAACGATGAAAAATTATCCCTTAGAATAGCAGAACTTGGAATAAGTAACTGTCAAAAGGAAGCTGTATAAATTCTTGTCATTGACTTCATGCCATATATGTTATAACAAGTCTCCTTTTGATGATTAGCCAAAAGAGATAACAGTAAACACAGGTCAATGGTAAATGCAAGTATGGAACAATAGCCACAAGGTCAAGCGAGGGAAACTATTAGATAATTTGAACATCCTGATCTATTGGTCGTTCTTAACCTTTAAAGTAAGTAATCTTTGTGTAATAGAAGGAACTTAGATGTGGCAAACTTCATGTTTTCTGTAGGAATATGTAGGTTTTGGAAAACCTCTGATGTATCTTTCATGTGTTTGTTGGTTTTGTAATTGATTTTTTGTATTGTCTTACACTTGAGTAACTGGATGACTGTTTGTTTTATGTAACTTAATTACGTAACTGTTATTGCTTTCTCGGTACTAATAACATAGTTAGAAGAAAGTCAGGAAGCAAACTTGTGAGTTCACAACTTCATAAAAACTTTTGTAACAGCCTGGTTGGTCAACATCTTGGATGCACCCAGCTAAAAAAAAAAAAAAAAAGAATTAATTGATAATAATCGACAGAGTATCATGTGAAGATTAATTGAGATTATAGTAGTCTCAAATTATGTAAATAAGTTTCATAAAACAATTAATTAATAATAATTGAGGGAGTATCATGTGAAGATTAATTGAAATTATAGTAGTCTCAAATTATGTAAATAAGCTTCATAAAACAGACACTGTCGTCCAGTTATTCAAGTATAATACAATACAAAAAGTCAATTATTACAAAACCAACAAACACATGAAAGATACATCAGAGATTTTCCAAAACCTACACATTCTTACAGAAAGCATGAAGTTTGGCACATCTAAGTGCCTTTTATTACACAAATATTACTTATTTGAAAGGCTAAGAACGACCAATGGAAAACCAATACTTCACAATGGCCATTAAGCTCCAACCTACTCAATGCCTAACTTCTTTCTTAGTTCCATAATGAACTCATAAACCTTATGCTGATCAGGAAGAGACTTGGCAAAGCTTTCTTTCTGAAGGCACCTCTTGGCCCAAGCAATAAACTTGGGGCACTCACTCTCTATGTTGAGGGTGCCAAAAGTCTCATAGGCTTTGAACCAAGTGTAGAATGGAACAAGCGCTATATCCACAAAACCAAGATTGTCTCCTCCAAAATAAGTCTTGTCTCCCAGCTGTTCCTCCAACAATTTAAGGGCTTCTATGAACTCCTTCTTGGAAGCTTCTTTTTCTTCTCCTTTTGATGTCCAAATCTTCCTTCCAAGATCATATATCTATTCGACATTGAGAATTAATATGTAATTAGATCATAAAGTGTAAGAATGAGAAAAGGGAGGATAAAGAGATAACAAATACATTTTGTTTGACATTAGATCCACTTATAAAGATAATCTAATACTTCATTCTACATCTTGCTAAAGTAGGCAGAGGAATATTTACCAAAAGAAAAAAACAGCAAAATAACAAAACATTCAAACAGGGAAAGTAGCGGATCCACTTAATATAGGTAGTGGAGAATCTAGGAAAAAAAGGGATCTAAAGAAAGTAGTTGTTTTTATCCTAATGGTGACCATCTTCCTTACATTATGCATCTCCCATATTCCAGATTACATCTTAAATAAGGGTAAGAATTAACAATAGGCAGCAACATGGTAATGAAACAACCAAATTGCATCATTCTATAAAAGCATAACGTAAAATCAATGGTAAAGGAATTACAATGAAATAATCAATAAGCATTGAAGCACAGAAGGTTACCTTCTTATCAACATAATCAGCCCAGAATCTAGCCTGAGCTCTCTGGTAAGGGTCAGAAGGCAACAAGGGATTTCTGTCATTCCAAACCTCCTCAATGTACTGAACAGCAATGAGGGATTCACAAATGGGCTTGCCATTGTGGATGAGAACCGGAATCTTCTTGTGAACCGGGTTCATTTGGAGGAGAAGAGGACTCTTGTTCCTCAAGTCCTCTTCTTTGTACTCATATTTGATACCCTTTTCAGCAAGTGCAATCCTGACCCTCATCCCAAATGGACTTGGCCAGAAATCTAGCAGAACAACCTCATCTGCCATTTTGAGTTCAAGGAGAAAAAGAAGGATCAAGAAGATTCAAAATAGAAAAGTGATTTGTAGTGCAAAGAAGAAGGCTAAGGCCTGCTTATATATAGTATGAGTTTTGGACTTCGGATTATGGAATTTTTGCACTGCTTTGCATAATCAAATACGTAATCTTTTAGCCTTCTAGTTTAAAATAAACGCTACTTTTCGTCCACACGTTCTGGGGTATTGAGATACTAGTTCTACTATTATTTCGTAATGATTTCGTTTGGTTGGAATGTTTATTTTTATTTTTAAAATTTTTATTTTCTTAAAAATATGTATCAAAAAAGAAAATATTCTATAATGTCATCATGCTTTTACTTCCAGAAAACACTGAATACATTAATTTATTATTTTTATTTTTTGAGATGTTTATAAAAATATTTCAAAAAATATTTTTTAAATTTTAAACAAATATATTTTACTATTATTTTTTATTTTTTAAAATATAAAAAAATGACACTCAAAACAATATCTAGAATTTTCTCTGATGTTTTTTTTCATTTTTGTAGCTTCTTTAAAATAAAAACAAATACTCAAAGTCCTATCTAAGATTTTTATGGTGTTATTTCTTTTACTTAGCTTTCCAGACAAGCACGTCCATTTCAAAGTTATAGTACCTTCCTTCCAAATCTAAATGTGATGTGAGAACTAGAGTCCCTACTAGATCCAAGATTCCTTAGTCTCGGTTAATCGAACATCTGAACATACCTTTTCAATTTTAAAAACAAGTTAATTATGTGTGATACTAAATTTGATTGAAATTATGTCTTATTAGATCTTACAATAATTTCCCTCACTCTCCACCACGTGTCACGGATTTAGTAAGCAATGTGTTATTTTTTCATTCCAGACATGAAAGATTATACTAACCCACCAATCATGATCAACCAATTAAATTATGTGGGTTTAATTGATATATACTTATAATATAAAAATTTATACAGTCAATTAATCACAAATTATCGCATTATTTAATAAAAATGTATTTGTTTTCTAATTAATATACTTTTTCTAATAAAAAAAACTTGAAAGTGTAAAAGAAACACATATAATTGTCTAACATAGATATGAATGCGAAATAAACATATTTTGTTTGATATTAAAATAATTTGACATAAAGATGAAGAAGTGTAACTAATAGTTTAGAAATTATAAATATTTTTTTGTTATTGTTTCAGTGTTCAATGATCACATTCATATTAGAACTTATCACCTTTGTTTCATTGATCTTGTGTTCATAGAGAAGTTGATAAGGTAGTTTATTTCATAGCTAACTTTGGAATAGGAATGGCGATGGGCACGGGTGGTGCCTAACTGCTGCCCGCCTTGCGAATTAGAAAACCCGTTCGTGTCCACCCCGTGAATCTATAGATATCCGCATATCCAACTACTTGCATATCTTTATATACCCATGGATACCCATGGGTATCCATGAATGTTAAAAAATGAAAAATAAATATTTTTTTAGCAAAAGAAAGAAAAATATATAATACCAACAACTCCATTGCATAACATTAAAGCATAAATTCAAATAACATTAGTCTCTTTAAAACATTAGTTCAAATAAAAGTATTCTATCAAAAACATAAGTCCAATAAAAGAACAACAAGTTCAGCTTCAATTCAAATTTATTCTTCGACAACCTTAATCTGGTCACTTGTTCCCCAAAACAAAAAACATATAAATAAAAATCACTTGACAATAGATATTGTTAAAATTGAAATTATATATATATATATATAGATAGATAGATAGATAGATACTAACATCATCAACAATTTCCTCAAACACTTTTTGGAGTAACTTTTTGTCCACCTTCAATTTAGTGGAGCCTGAAAAAGAAAACAAGTTCATTAAAATATGTAATTAATATAAATATCTAATTAAAAGTGTCAATTCAATTACCTTCCATGTCGGTCCAAAGCCAATCTTGGAGACACATCAATGCCTCTAAAGTATCTAGATGTAACCTACTATGATGTAGAGTAAGAATACGACAAAATGTACTAAATGAAGACTCAGAAGGAACAATTGAGATAGGAATTGCTAGAAAATCTCTTGCAATCATTTGCAAGGTTAGGTATTTTAAACCATTAGCCTTCCACCAAACTAAGATGTCAAATTGTTCATATGAATCTGGCAATATTGTCTCCTCCAAATAGAAATCAAGCTCTGTCTTATCATTTGACGAATTAGTTTTCTTTGCATTCTGATGTTTTGAGAAACCTGACTTTCAAGCATCTTTGTCTTTTCTTCCACCAACATCCCCATGTATTACATTTGGGTTTGAATATTGAGCCGAAAAAGTTGACTCCCAATTTCATGTGATACTCTCTTACCAACTCTTGACAAATAGTTTTTACATATATAATTTCATATTCAGCTTTGTCTCCATAAATTTGAGGGAAAAAATAATCTAACAAGTCAACTTTATATCGAGGGTCTATTACAATACCCACAACCCATACCCCAGTCATCACACTCCAATATTTCTCAAATTTGGCAATCATAGATTCAGCCATTTCATGAATAACATCCATACCAGAGCTAGCCCACTCAAGCAAAGCCAATCTAATTTGACATATCTTTGGGAACAAAAACATTTGTAGTTGGATATGAAGAACCAGAAAATAAAAGTGTCACATCATAAAATATTTTCAATCTATCACAAATTTCCTTTACCATTAGCCCATCATGCTCACTAGGCAAAGCTTTGTATTGAATCTCCCTTTGTGCCAATCGATGAAAGACATCCTAGTATGGTATGGCCACTTGAAGCATTAAAAATGTAGAATTTCACCTAGTTTTGCAATCAAGAATCAACTTACTTCCAATTGGAATATTCATTTGACCACAAGTCTCTATAAATTTCTCTTCTCTTTTGGTTGTTGTTGTCCAATAACTAACACTTTCTCTAACTTTTTCAATGGCTAAGAGATTATGGACAAACCATCTTTGACAATTAAATTCAGTATATGAGCACAACAACACATGTTAAATTGTTGACCACTAAAATAAGAGGCGTAGGCAGAATTTGTACTATAGTTATCAACAGTCAAAGTAGAAAGCTTCCTATCAAGATTCCAACCCATCAAACATTGAACCAAGACTTTAGCAAGAGCTATGCTAGTATGAGGAGCAGGTACATAAATGAACCTAAATTTTAAATAAATAATTTCAATCATCTAATCACTAACAACAAAATATAATATAATAAGAATTGTGTTTTGTATAGTTTAGTGTTATTACCTCACAAGTCGACTTTGTAGTGTCATAGAATCATCAATAAAGTGAGTTGTGATAGTCATGTAGCCTTTATTTTGATTACTAGGAATCCACATTTCAGTAGTAATTGCAACTCGACTTTGAATCTTTGCAAACATCTTCATTGTAATTTGTTTCATCTCATGATAATCCTTCATAATGTCACTTTTTAGTGTGTTTCGACAAACCCCCTTGAATAAAGGTTCCAAAGTAGCATTAAATTCCTTGAAGCCAACGTGATCAACAATTAACAACGGATACTCATGAAGAACTATCATGTGACGAAGTGCACGCTTAGCTATTTCTTGATTAAAGACATAATTTCCAACAACTATTGCTTTACTCCCTTCTTTTTTAGTTTTCATAAGTGTTTGTTTGATGTCTCGTGTTGTTCGAAGTTTGTAAGATTTAATTTGAAACACAAAATTCAAACATGGCAGGATACTAGTGTTAATTAGAGCATGGCAACAAGTCTACGACAATTAAAACCACTAATTAGAGCATGGCAACAAGTTAACATATCATACAACACTTAATTTGAAACATAAAATTCCTTAGTTCCATGACAGATAGTGTTAATAATATACCCTCTAAAACATTAATCAGGAGAAAATATTTTTATAGACCAAAGTCAAAATTCAATCATCATTAAATCTGACCCATTTCCATGAATGAAACCATCAGCCTAAGGTCATGGGCTACTTCATTTCAATAGTATAATGATTCATAAGAGGGAAAGATAAAAATGAAAGTTATATAAGAGAAACATGAAAATTTAACATTTGCGTACAAAAAAAAATATTGCATAATATTATTATAAGGATGGAAGAAAATAATCAAAACTTGATTTAGAATATGGTAATTGGTGCAATTTTATATATATAATGATTAATAATAAAGACCACATGGAATACTACTTTTGGTCCTTAGAAAGATCAAAGAAATAGAGACTAGGAAGTGGCGGTGGGGAATAAACAAACAAAAGTGAGACAGAAGCTTTGAATTAGTGCAAATAACAACAAAGTCTATGTTCACTTAATTGAATTGATCTTTGGTTTATTATAGAAATAATTTCTTTTCATGCAAAGAGCAATTACTATTTCAATACTCTACCTTTGTAGTGGTAATTAGCTTTTAGTATTTATAAGCTAATGCATATTCTTGTTAACAATTCCATAAAACAAATTTCTCTCCGTGTCTACAATTCCACCTCAAAAAATGATACGATCAAAGTATCTAACCATTAAAGCTTCGATGGGACACAAGTTGTCATTGTGAAGGTAATTAAACAATTCTAAAGAAGACACACACACAAAAAAAAACCATGTTAATCATTCATTTTACTGTATACTTAGCCTCGAAAAACTTGGTGAAACTGCCATTTTTTTTAGAATGCCAACAACCAAATTATTTTTCTACTACATTGACTACATAAGTCCAAATTCAACTGTGATTTTTCCGCCACTGATAGAGTGCTTTTAGTTAAATATTTTTCTATCCTTCTTAGCTTAATTGAATTCTCTTGGACTATTATTTTTCTATTCTAATTCAGTTTTTGTCTTAGGCAAGTAAGTGGGCTTAATTGCTAATTGTAGCGTATTTTCAGATTTTATGCTCACTTGACCTATCTGCCTTGTATAGGACCTATAGAGCTCTACGGAACTCTGAATGGAGCGTTCTAGTAGTCCTTAGAAAGATAACAAAAAGATTTATAAGTTTGTCAGAAATAAGCCGAGGCTAATTCTGCCATTTGAAGGGTCATTTTGGGATTCAAAGTCAGAATCACTGCACTTATATTTTGGGCTGCGAAATTGATTTTTATGGTTGTAAATAGTAAATAATTAGAATTGATGGGTTTTGTTGATGGCCCATTCTTTTCTTCAGACTTAGTCACTACATATTAGTGACATTGGACAGACTTATTACCACACATTTCATTTAATAAAAACAGTTTTACATTTTCTCTCTTTAAGTTTGTAGGATCAAAACCCTTACTTTTATTTTCTCTCAACTGTTCTTCCTTGTTCTTCATTGTTCTTCATTTTCGTTTTGCTATTCTTCCATTTTCGTGCAATCATTCCATGGGACTTTCACTGATGATGATCATGGAAGGCTAAATACTTAATCAATCCAAGGATCTAACCCAAGCGCAAGGAAGAATTTGAGTTCTGATTTGGTATTTCGAATTCTATTTGAATGTTCACTTTCTTCTTCAATTGCTATTCTGTTGTCATGATTATGAATGCATTTAGGATTGAAAATGGATTAGGTTATGAATTCATTTCCTAATTTCAAATATTAATCACAGATTAATTGGATGATATTTTAGTTAGGGTTGTGGTTTCAATCAAATTATGGGTTAAGTCGATTGAATTGCTTCTAATGAGATTGAATGAACTTTCATAATAGGATAAATTTCTGAGAACAATGATGATTTGAATTGCTTGGTGAGGTGAATTGGATTAATGCTTTAATTCTGTTTCACATTACTTCTTTGGATTCTGTTAGTTTCTGTGGCGCTCTTTAATCTTAGTTTAGGTTTTTGCAATTTTTACTTACGCACATAAACTGTTCGATAAAAATCCCCCCTTACTGTTATTAGTGAGTCGAAGCTAGAATCATATTGATACTGTCTCTGAGTCGACCTAAGTTAATCCTGTGCTACAGAATTAGCGTAGTTAAATTGTTTTGGAGCGTTGCGGCAAACGCATATCAGCCACCATGACTCTGTTCTTTTTGGTGAAATCAGAATTTGACTTAGCATGAAATCAAGACATGAAATTCTATATGCTAAATTGCTAATTACCTTATCCACATCAGAACCAAGTTTCAAATCCCCCAAATCAAAGTATTAGGAGGGTGAAAGACATTGTAGAAGAAAATGGAAACTGAATGGCGAGGTACCTGTACGTTAAGGTTGTGAGAAGATTGGTGACGATGCCGGAAGTGTGGGGTGCAGCGATGATGACAAGTTTATGAGAAGAGGAGGTCATCATCGACCCTTTGCACGGTGCAGCGGTGATGACGCTGCTAAGTGTTGACACTATCAAAGTGTGGGGTGCAGTGTGACGGTGCGGTACGGTGTGGTGAAAGAGTGAGCTTGTGACCTATGCGACACTAGGATTGTGCCGCGTAAAGTGTGAGTGAGAAAATTATTGTTGTTTCCAAAGCCTAACTCATATTATTTATAAGGGTATTTTTGTAATTATATGGGTAGCTGGTACCCGTGGGTGCGGGTACTATGATATCCACCCCGCTTTGTTAAATAGTGAATAGTTAAAAAAATTGTATCCACAGTAGCAGATACCTATTTACACTACCCATCTTTTATCCATTGCGGATTTTATTCGTGGATATCTACTGGTGCAGATTGTTTTGTCATCCCTACTTTGGAGTTTGTCAATCTCTTGGTGATTTGGGATGCTTCTTGTTCTCATCTAAGTTCTCTCCTCCTTGAGGATAACTTAGGTTGAGTTGTCTTATTAATCGTTAATTACATAAAGGATCCTATTATGTCTCTATATTCTTTTTAAGAAATTGGTTTGTGCAACACCCCGTAGGCCTCCGGTGCGTTATCATTAATAATATCAATTTAGCGCTTATTTCACAATTAACCACTCAGCGGAAGCACAGAATCGCTTTTCTTGATTTATTATGTATGGAATAAAACAGATTAAAACAACCATTCATATAAGGAACATAAATTATGGCTTTGCTGATCCAGTTCTTATACATAACCATAGACAGATAAACACACATCCACAGAATACTCAGGAGGAAACATATATCATATCATTAATAGTTCTGTACATATATATACATCAGTGTCTTCACCATACCATGGTGATACAAAAGAATGATTGCCCTCACCGAGGGTCACAGAACTATACAACCCTTATCCAGGGTACAAAACATAAACCAGACACAACTGAGCCTTCAAGCTCCTTCTGCTGCTCTCAGCTAAGCATAGATGTCTCTACTCGGGCCTCCTGCCCTGAGACTGCTCTCTTCTGCCTGAAGAGTCACCTGAAATCATAAATCCCCACACGGGATGAGATACACATCTCAGTAAGCTCAGGATCCAAGGAGGAATCTCCTCCACCCTGGCCCACTTTCCACAACACATACATCAGGCAATCACAAACAAATGGCCCACTGGCCCTCATAACAATATATTAAACATCCAAACTTGGCGGAGCTCCCTCAACGCCTAAATCAACACACATGGCGGAGCTACCTCAACGCATATCTCAGTAACACGGCGGAGCTACCTCAACGCCGATCTCAGTAACATGGCGGAGCTACCTCAACGCCTATTTCAGTAACATGGCGGAGCTACCTCAACACCGGGCGGATATCATCAACGCCTATCTAATGGCCAATAGATCTATCACAAGCATATCATATAACAATCACAGATGCACACATATATCATTATGAGGATGCAACAACCAAATGCATGCATCATGAGATGACCACCACTCCCCCGGAGTGTGGTGTGGCACACAAGATGGGAATCATTCCCCAGGGACACTGAACTTACCTGGCAAGGTATCAATCTGCGATCCTGTCCCTGCTCTGTGGCTCCCGTCACTGACACCCTCAGTGTCAAGCCCTATTCAAGGCATATATCCATATCAAAACCACTTCAACAGGCATCCAATCACAAAATATATCGTATCAGAAATCCCCTATCCTAGGGTTTAAACACACTCAGCCCACACTAGGCTTCTCACAGACCATACAAGGTCTCTCAAAGATGAATATCAAGCATTTGAGTCATCCCAGACTCAATGCACAACACTAGCCTGAGCACAAGCTCATATCAGTCTCATAATTCAATTATCACAGGAACGGTTTAAACCTCAATCAAGGCACCGTTCAAATAGCCTCTCAGGCTCAACACAATCATAATCAAGGCTCTAGCATGTCAGTTAACCATCACAAGTGACTATCATACAGCCACACATGCATCCACAGAGCCAAAATTCAAAGTTTACCAATTCAATAACTGAAAGCTAATCCTTCATCACTAGACAGTTCTAAACAAGTTTCTCAACAGGACCCTGGGCTAATTCGAGCCCCAGCTCAATGTGGGTCACAATATCCAGAAAATCCCAAATTCAAAATCAACCGGAGAAACTTGAGTTTCTTACCTCAGTGGTGACCAAGAAGGCTGAAGGACAGCTTTCCCAAGCTCTGGTGTCCTTTTCAAGCCGCGGTTCTCCGCCAAACTCAAGTCTCAGAGGGTTCTCTGAGGGAATGGATTTTGCTCACAAAAGGGAATTTCTAGCAAAAAGGATGAAGGATTTTAGCTTTCAATCGGTTTTCTCAAGTTTCTAGGTCACAGGAAGGTGTTTAGGTCAATGTATAAGGTCCTAGGAAGCTTAGACACTCCATCAATGGAGGTTGGGTCGTAGGGAAGAAGGAGGAACAGTTTTCCTCTTCAAAAATCACGTTTTGCCCTTTATATTGGCGGTTTATGTGGCGCCACCAGCGCCACTCCCACGTCCCTAGCGTCAACTTCCAGAACCTGTGGCGCCACCCGCGCCATACCTCCCCTGACCTATGGCGCCATCCGCGTCACACCTGGCGCTAACCGCGTGGAATTCTAGTGAAACTTGGTTTTCCAGGTCACTTTCTGCGCCACCAACGCCACCCATGGCGCTATCCGCGCGGGCTGGAAAACCTATGGCGCTCCTCGCGTGGCTCTGACGCTCTGGGCGTCAGGTTCCAGTGGTTCTGGCACCATCAGCGTCAGCCCTGGCGCTACTCGCGCCACAACCCTAACAGGGTTTTCTGCTAAACTATCCCGGCGCTAACCGCGCGGGATCTGGCGCCAACCGCGCCAAAGTGAGGGTCCTTACAGTTTGCAAGCTTCGTCTAATTCTAAAATGGTTGATGGATGCATGAGGTAGTCATTGACTTAGTGTGATCGATCTTAAACCTCTTAAGAAGATCTAGAGTATACTTTTTTTTATAGATAACCTTCTTTTCTCACACAAAAAAAAAAAAAAAACACTTGTGATATCTACTAACTAATTGTTAAATAATTTGGTGTCAATCCAAAAATCACTTAATAAAGCTTAAATTACATTTTTTGTCCCTATTATTCATAATCTACAATTTGATTCTCTAATTTTTTTCACGATCATAATCTTTAAATTTTTTATCTAATTCTCAATTTAACAAATACAAATCCTTTCGAGTATAGGTTTCTGGAGCCCCCATATCACACTTAATCCTAAATTGTGTTGTTTCAATTAGTCATCAAAATACTAACATGGAATATATGATGAATAAATGATGGGATTATTTAAAAGGTGTGACAAATTAAGTTATCAACAATGGATGACTAAAAAGACATAAGTGTAAGAAAAAAAACATGTCAAGAATAACTCATGCTTTATATGAATTTATAACACAATAATATTTAAGTAAGATCGATTACTTACTTGTTGAAGACAAATCAAATGTACCAAAATTATCTGTGTTGCATGAATCCTTGAAATTGAGAAGCCAAGTCTTCCTTTACCTAATCACACACTCCAAAATTTAGGATTCTCAATGGGCAAACCCAAGCAAGCAATTGAATGTCATGATGGCAAAGGAGACCTAGCCACGATATATATTAACCCTAGGCACCTCCAACTGTGGGCTTAGTGGTTGGGCCCATACTATTTCTCATATTGATCATAAATAAGTGTCCAAAGCCCATAAAAAATTAATCACATTATTAGTAGGCTTGAGTATCATCAAATGGATCACAACATTAGTCCTTTTTATGCAAAACAAAATATTACAATTAATTGTAGCCTACAAGAATTTATGGGAAAGTTCTAACATTCTCTCACTTGGGCAAAATTAATTGTGTATCTTTATTTTTTTAAAAAAATATTTTTGAAAATAACTCTCAGGCTAACAACATAATTCTTGGCCAAAAAACATGATCCCAAAGTATAACACCTAATTTAGACTCCATCCAACAAAATTCATGTAACACCGAGTCATGGCGGTAATTGAATCCCTCATTGATGTAATACTTTCCATGGTTACAAATATTATGGAATTAAAAAGCCATACCATCATTTTCTTCTCCAGTCCTCAATTTCTCTCAAGTGCTTGAAAGTCAGAGCAATTACATGGTTTATCAAGAAACCATTATGCCTAAGCTCCAATCCTGGTGTTGACCACCGACACAATGATCCTAACGACACTGAATTTTAATATCATTATGCCTAAACTCCAATTCTGGTGTCAACCACTGACATAGTGGTCCTGACAACACCGAGCTTTAATATCATTTTGTTTCAGCTCCAATTTTGATGTCAATCATGAGCACCACAGTGATCCTAACAACATCAAACTTTAATATTATTATGACTAAGCTCCAAACCTAATGTCAATCACCGACATAGTGGTTCCAACGACACTAAGCTTTAATATTCTTATGTCTTAGCTCCAATCCTAGTGTCGACCACCAACATAGTGGTCCCAACGACACTAAGCTTTAATATTATCACATCAATGTACATCGTAATATAATTCAAATCAAATGAAAATATCACCAAAAAGGACCCAAAATCGAAAGACTAGTCAACATATGGGAAAATGACAAATTACTCATACTTCAACTCACTAGGCATTATAAGATTAAAAGAACTCACAATGCCCATATTGTATATCTATCTCTTAAGAATCACGGGTCTGAGTCCCTTAGGTAATGGATAAATTAACAAGGACTTTGTGTCTACATGTTAAACAGCTATGACATAGTCTTTCACAAGATCTCTTACAATCAAGCAGTTCAATTCCATGAATTTAGAATCACTAGAAGTCTTATTGTTCTTTGTATATAACACTACAACACCAATTTCATATAAAATCCTTTTGATTCATTCTACACTTTCACATTTTAGACTAGGGGCAAGAAAGTGCTTCTAAATAACTCTTTGTATCAATTTTATCTTTAATGTCATATGCATCATAACTGAGACAAACCATATAAGGCCATCACCAATAGCAAATTGCCTTTGTCTAATAGACCTTTTTGTAGGAATATATTTAACTAAATTGGTTGTGAAACATCAACCATAGCAAAAGAGTCAACAACATCATCAACTCAAGGATTACCCATATCCCTAATAGGAAATGTGAACTTAATCAGGGATAATAGATGCAACATTACTATTAGGGCTATGTACCACTAGAGAAACAATATTGGTTAAAGCAACACTATCTTATTTTATAGGATGACAAGGTCTACTACATCAAGCTTCATGATATATCCCACAGTTTTAGTGCTCCTCGTCATTTCCTTGTGTATGCAGTCATACCTTTTGACCACACAATATTGTTATAGACTCCTAAGCATGGTATAGAAGAATTATTCTATTGTCCATGAGTATGTAATAAATGAACCCATATGTTGTCTTGTGGCACCATATTTACCATAATACTCCTTTAAAAGAAAGTACATAAAATATATCCTTCAAAATAAGCTAAGATCCAAATTCTAACACCAAGCTAATGTCTCCTACATATGCCACAACTACTTCGAGTTATGGGTTTCAAAACCACTATCATCCTAACCAAAGTTAATAGGAACATATATACTATGACAAGATATAAAGACATAAGGAGTTATCAATGATGAGGCCAATATAATAACACATTTACCTTTGGGCTGAATACTTTAACCAAGGCTATAGCCCTAACCAAAACCGTAGATGGGTAATCCATGAGTACATACTAGATTCAGAAAATTATCCCCTTTGGATAGACAAATTTCCTAGACCAATGTGTTCTCTGATAACTTCATCCCCCCAAAATTATTAACTATTAATACAAAACATGAATGCACCAAAAATGTAATATGACAAGATGTAGCTTAGGAAATAATAAGATATCAGAGTGAGGCCAATATAATAGTTCATTCCTCTTTGGGCAGAATGCACAAACCAAGGTCATAACCTAGGTCAACACCTCATATGGGTTAATTCGTGAGTACACACAAAGTTCATAAAATTATCTAATTCGGGCATACAAATTCCTTTATCCTAGTGCATTCTCCAATAAGTTTGTTCATTCTTACCTTTTGATACAAACATGTGGCAACCCCCTTTGGGCAAACAATCACATGAAAAGATCAAAAACATTCCTCAAACTACAAAAGAAATTCCATGAACTAATACAAGTGGTCCCACTTTGGTGGTAACGACCTGTAACAACCAATGAAAATTCTTGTGTAGGAATCATTTTTCTCTTGTCAAAGTTATGACCCAATCTACAAACAAATGCATCATTATAGAGCATCCATACTGGTCATACATTAATTAAATTCGTTCCTATCATGTTTTTAAGCCAAACATGCTAAAATGACTATATATTGAAACATCTTAATTTTGAAATTCAACTAAATAAAAATCAATAATAAATTCTCAGCAACGAAAAAAAAAAAGAATTAAAACACAATGTAAAAGACATACTCTAACATTGACATTCATATTTTTCAAAATTTTCTATGCACCATTATCAACAACATAACTTGGTTTAATGGTCAAGCTTTTCTATTTCACCTTTTACACTTAGTTCAAATCCCACTAATAAAAAAAATTCATTGCTGTAACATTATAATGCAAACAAATAAGTAAGGCCAATTGCCAAAATAGTTAACTTAACACAAGCAAGGAAACATTTCTACAAGAAACACCAAATAAGGCTCTACATCAAACTCCCTGCTTCTCACCTTATGACAACAACTCATCCATCATAATACAAGGAACATAGCTACTCAATAAGCATATCTACCAAACCCAAGGGAATTAATTGTCACTTTGCCATAAGAAGAAAAAAATACTCATTAAATGAGATCAAATATAATATAACAACAATTGTCCACTAGGGACTTAAAAATATCTGGTACAATCAAGAGCATAATAAATAGCAATTGCATAATAAATTAATATGCCAATTTCAATTAAAATAATAAAACAAAAGAATAAGATAAATTATTATAATATCCAGAAATTGTAACAGCAGTACAACAATTTAATTTAAATCGATCAATTGGTGCCCAACCATTTAATTGAAATCGAGATCCATGACTGTAATCGCATATTATAATAGCGGAAGCAACATGAAAGTTCATGCATAAGGCTAGCAATTGCACAAGTATAATAATACTTGAAATCATGCATTAGAAATATAATGAAAACAACAGTTAAACCCTTGCACCAACACATCGAGAATATAAAAGCAATTGAGATTTGAGGGCATTGTCGATAACAAACGCATGCTAATAAACATAATCGGAACTTTAAAAAATTCTCGCAAAAATTATACAATTCATACGCACAACCCATTATTAACATTAACCTTCATGAAGAACAATGAGCCTCATTCAAATAATAAGAATAAAAATTGGTTCAGTGGTCAGTCAGCCTTTATGTCTTTTTTCCCACCTGGGTTCGAATCTCAGCTTTAAAACATTTTAGCTTCTCCTTTTCTTTTAATCTTCTAATTAATTAGAAACTATTCTCTCCAATTTGCATAAACCAATTAACGTAACACAAGCAACAAGGAGTGTCCAACATGTGCATAAGACATGATAGTAATTAACATGCATAACAACATTGCTTTATTCAATGTCCATTCGATGAGTGTATACTTTATATTAATTCAGAACACCAATACTATTTAAGTAAGATCGATTATTTGTCGAGGACAAATCAAATGTATGGGACGCTCTAAAATCGAGAAGCTAGGTCTCCCTTTGTTTATTCACACACTTTAAAATTTAGGATTTTCAATTGGACTAACCCTAGCTAGCAATTGAATGTCTTGACCAAATGGAATTTATCCAAACTATTTATTAACCTAGACATCTCTCATTATGATCTTAATGGTTAGGCCCACGTTATTTCTCACACCGATTATTTTTAAGTGTCGCAAGTCCGTCAAGAATTAATCACATTATTAAATGGATTTGAGTATCATTGACCATAATATTAGCATGTTATTTACAAAACAAAATATTATAATTAATTGTAATTCCCTAATTGTAATCCACAGTATGATAAAATTCTAACAGTACTAAATAGAATGCAGATGAGAAAGAAGTAAAATCCATATTATGTTAGCCCAAACTTACAATTGACACTAACAATTCGGCTTAATTAAGGATCAAAATTTCAAAAATAGTTTTATAACCAATTGAAAGCTTTAAATAAAGGAAAAGAGTTTTATAAGAACTTATTAAGCCCTCCACAGGCATGAGTTAATTAGTAAAACTTGCTAATATAACTAATAAACAAGCAACGATGGTGAACTTAACAATTAGTTTCGTTACTTTCGTCAAAGAGACAATGTACCAGTGACTCAAATATATGATATAATACAGAAAATACTTTATTATTGCAAAACCAATAAACACATGAAAGATATATCAGAAATTTTTTGAAACCTACACACTCCTACAAAAAGCATGAAGTTTGGTACATCCAAGTGCCTTTTATTACACAAATATTATTTAGCTGAAAGGCCAAGAATGATCAAAACTTCACTATGGCTATTAAGATCCAACATGAACCTACTCAATGCCTAACTTCTTTCTTACGTCCATATTGTACTCATAGACCTTGTGCTGATCAGGAAGAGACTTGGCAACAGTGTCTTTCTGCAGGCACCTCTTGGCCCAAGAAACATACTTGGGGCACTCACTCTCCATGTTGAGGCTGCCAAAAGTCTTAAACCAAGCGTCGAATGGAACAAGTACTATATCCACAAAACCTAGATTGTCTCCTCCAAAATAAGTCTTGTCTCCCAGCTGTTCCTCCAATAATTTAATGGCCTCTATGAACTCCTTTTTGGCGGCTTCTTTTTCTTCTCCTTTTGATGTCCAAATCTTTCTTCCAATATCAGTTATCTATTTGACATTGAAAATTAACACTCAATTAGATAAAAAAAAATGTAAGAATGAGAAAAGGGCCACTAATAACCAATACACTAATGCCTACCATAGTGATACCAAAAGGGATGATATAGAGACAATGAAATACATTTTGTTAGACATAAGATCAATCACTTAAAAAGATAATCAAATACTTTTTGCTACATGTTGCTAAAGTAGGCAGAAGAATATTTACCAAAAACCAAATAAATAAAACAACAAAAGAACAAAACTTTCAAACACGGAAAGTAGCTGAACCACTTAGATAGGTTGCGGAGAATCTATAAAAAAAAAAAGAAAAAAAAATGGTGTCTGAAGAAGTATTTTTATCCAGACGGGGTCCATTTTCCTTTCATTAAACATCTCTCATATGCCAGATTACATCTAAATAAGGGTAAGAGTTAATAATAGGGAGCAACATGGGAATAAAACAACCAAATTACGTCATCAAAAACTAAAAGCATAATATAAAATCAATGGTAAGGGAATTACAAGTAACAATCAAAGCATAAAAAGCTTGAAGAACAGAAGGGTACCTTATTGTCAACAAAGTCAGCCCAGAATCTAGCCTGAGCTCTCTGGTAAGGGTCAGAAGGCAACAAGGGATTTCTGTCATTCCATACCTCCTCAATGTACTGAACAGCAATGAGAGATTCACAAATGGGTTTGCCATTGTGGATGAGAACCGGGATTTTCTTGTGAACCGGGTTCATTTGGAGAAGCAAAGGGCTCTTGTTCCTCAAGTCCTCTTCTTTGGACTCATATTTGATACCCTTTTCAGCAAGTGCAATCCTGACCCTCATCCCAAATGGACTTGGCCAGAAATCTAGCAGAACCACCTCATCTGCCATAGTGAATATTCAAGTTCAAGGAAAAAAAAAAAAAAGAAGGATAAAGAAGATTCAAGTAGAAAACTGATTTGTAGTGCAAAAGAATTACGTTAAGGCCTGCTTATGTTAGAATTCAAATTCAATTTTACTTTTATCTCTTTCCTATCATCAAAAGAATTCAAATCCAAATTGAATTCCTTCATCACTAATCTAGAAGCTTATAGAGGCTTAAATAAACTTATGAAAACTTGAAGAACCTAGAAGAAAGAGAAGGTATAAACTTATCCAAATATATTGGCAAGATTATCTTCTATGAATTGAAAAATGAATTAGTCAAAAAAGATGTAAAGTAGTAATTATTATAGGTTGTCAAATTCAAATTAAACTCTTTCATGTTCATCTATATATATGTTGTATGTTAAACATTTTGATATATGAATAAAAAAAGAAAAAAGTGAGTGAAAATGGAAAAGAAAATGTTGAAACACTTGTGAGAAATATTGAAAAGAGATTAGTTAAAAATACTAATAGAAATTAGTGTTGTAATATTTTATTCTTATAAAATTTATAATAAAAATTCTTGTTATATTGTACTTGTTATTTTAGTTTATTCTCCAACCGTATATGCATGGTGATGAGTATTAGATACTGGCTTATGAAAATGTGACTTTTATAATCAAATCTTCAAGTTTAATTCAAAATAAGATTAGTACGCGCTTTATTGGTGCACGTAATGTGCGGTCTTTAGAGCTTAGATAATACCATTTATCAAAGCATATATATTCTAGGATTTTTCTCTGATATTATTTTTTTCCTTCCTTGACTTTTCTAAACGAGCACGATATTTTCAAAGCTCTGGGACTTTCCGTGTTTAAATTTGACGTTGACTAGAGTCCCCACTCTCCCAACATGTCATGGCTAAAGTAAGCAACGCATACTTTGTTTCTTCTAGTACTTATCGATCTTATCTTTTATGTTTATTTTTTTTTTACATTTATTTAATTATTTTCACCATATAATATTATATATATATATATCATTATAAATTATCTAGCACATAATTTTTTTCTCTTAATTAATGGTGTTAAATTTTAAGTACCGTAATTATATTTAATGTTACTTTCTCCATCTTAAATAATAATTATTTTAGGTTCTTTTACACCGATGAAAAAAAGAGATTCATCATTAATATTATATTATAAGAGATATAATTAATATTATATTAAAAATTAAAATAATAATTACTTTATGGTTTTTTCTTTAGAAAGAACTTTTAGTTTCATTAAACTAAAGTGTGATGTGTGGGGGTTTGTGCCCAGAATCTTGTATTACGGACTTGGATGGCTAAGCTTGGGTGAATTTTAACATGAAGACGGAAAACAAGCGTTCATGGGTGAGGGAGTTTTATGATCGAAAATCATAAATTGATGATCGGAAAAAAAAAAAAAAAAGGCAAAAACTTCTCTTCCATGGCGACAGCACCTTCACCGTCCACCATGTACTCCACCACCATTGCCCCTTCCCCAGATTTACTGGGGTCGGAACCTCAGACGATAGCTACTTCTCCAACAGCAACCACGTCGGCTTCTTCTTCTCTGATACAGTGATATGAACCAATACGGGGTTCATTGTTTTTACGGATCGTCCTTGAAAAGGCTTCTTGTTAAAATATAAGAAAAAGGTACACGCCAAGTGTTTGACGAAGAAAAAATAAAGATAAAGACAATATGAAGAAAAGTGCAGAGCAAAATTAATGAATTTAACATGAACAATATGCTAAAAAAATAGAATAAAAATAAAAAGGCGGGAAAGACAAGAAATGGAAGAAGACGCCACACCTTATGAAAAGTGATAAGTCCCGTGGGGATT
>PYAF01003870.1:1071225-1107458 GCA_007407185.1 Glycine tomentella
GACTTTTGGCTCTTCACTCATTTGAATCAATTGGAGTAATCTGAACTCTTCTTCCGGATTGGTGTTTGAACTCAAGACAAGGTTGATATGTTGACCCAATGCCTGAGAAAGGAAGTAGTTCACTTCATGATCCAATGCTTCTTGTGCTTCCTTTGATCTTGTCCTTGTCATGGGGCCTTGCAATTCTTGGTCCTCATCATACAGCGACGACAACTTCTTTCTAATCCTCACTCCCGCTACTCATGCTACCATCACCATCCGGTCACGCAGCTGCTGCTTCTTCGTCTACTTCACAGTGACCAATTCCTCCGTAACCCTCTTTTCTCTGACAACCGCGACGCTTCTTCTTTGTTCTTCATTCTTCTGGGTTTTCTGGATTTTTTTGCCGATCCACTCCACTCCTCCGCACCATCCTCTTCCGCTCTCTGCCACTGATTTTTTCTTCTTTGTTCTTCATTCTTCTTCTCCGACGCAGCGATGACAACTTCTTCTCGGACAACAACGACTTCTTCTACGACAGCGACAACGGCTGCTACTTCTCCGTCTCCTCGCTAGGGACAACTCCCACCACCACCACCACGCCAACAACATCCTGCGTCGCTGCCACTCTTCTACTTCTTTCATTTTCCCTCTTTCTGTTCTGGGTTTTTTATGTTCGAGATTTGTTTTTCTTTTGATAATGTGTAATTTGTTCAAAATTTGAGATTTGGAATGGATTAAGTTTCAGAATTTGGTTTGAAATTTTGGATGATGGTGATGAAATTTGAAAATTCGGATTTGGGTCTGGTGCGAAAGAAAGAACGGCAATAGTAAGTGTCATTAAAAAAAATTAACAGAAAAATGAAAAACAAATGTATTAAAAAAAAACCTACTCATCGAGTTTCCCTTCTCAAATCTCAACCATTAAATATTTATAAATATATGTAATGATAATAACCAATACTTCACAAATAAGGAGAAAATATTACTACTTTCATATTAGAATCATGCTAAGCTTGGTTCCTCTCGGTATGTATATACAAACTTAGGGTTTTATATACTTGGAGGGACCAGGTGGGTTTGTGTGGGGCGCTTCCTTGATCTGGGGCGTGGGAGGGGACGGTGCTTTTGTAGCTTCTATGTTAACTCTGATGTTGTCGGGTGGCTGCATTGCTTGTGCAATCAGTTATTTGTGGCTATTAGATAAGTATGGTATATATATCATATTTTGGTTTACCAGAAAAATATTAAAATTTATTTTCTATTTTTATTTGATTTAAATAAATTATTTTACTTTTTATAACAAAAATAATAATTTTTAATCTTTTAAAAAAATTGTTTTAATTTTACTTTTTAAAAATAATATTTTATCTTCAATTAACATTTCACTTCTTCAAAAATCTGACACGTAATCATGTGTAATTTTTTATAAATTATTTTTTAAGTTTTTATATATTTTAAATGATTGATAGTATGAGACATTTATTAATGGTATGATAATTTAATACACTATTAATATTATTGTTTCATAAATCGTTTATGATATTATTTGACAGCATAAACTTAAAAAATAAATTAAAAACTTATTTTATAAGAAATAAAAAGCTTTTAAATCTTTTTTTATTCTATTTTCTTTTACACTTTACTGCATGAAAATATATATTTTATATTTCAACAGAGGACACTTTTCGATTAATTTAATTCAGCTAAAGTGCAATGTAAGCAATTACATCATCGGGTCAAATCACCCGCAAGTTACGTTAGTTCTAAAATATTGAAAATAATAATATTATTTTCCTTCACTTTTTTATTCGATAATAATTTAAAAATTAAGATAAATAAATCAAAGGAATTAAAAGTTTGAATCCGAGCATGTATGGATTTTTTTTTTCAATTTTAGCTGTTTACTCTCTCATTTTAGCTGTTTAATAAAAAAAGGTTTAATGTTTGAAATCCTAATTTAATTTAAAAAATCTTTTTAAAAAACTATTTTACAACATTTTAAATTTTTAAGAGCCAGCGGTTAAATAATTGATAAACGTCAAAACTGCCCACCACGCTCCTCTCCTGTACTCACCAACCTCTGCCAATTCTTATGTTATTAATTAGGGATAAAATTGGATTAGACTGAGAAATTTTGACTTGACCTATTTAAGATCTAGTTTGATTTGTTTATTATAAAGATTAAATTTAAATTTTAAAAATAAGTATGTTGACATCTTAGTCTATTTAATATATATATATATATATATATATATATAGTCAATTTCTCATACCATAATTTTATCTGGATCCCAAAAAATGGAAAACAAAAATACTTTTTTTAAAAAAAATGAAAACAAAAAAAAGAAAAGGGAAATGATGAAATAGAAAGAATAAAAAAAAGGAAAAGAAAAATATTAAAACAGAAAAATGGAGGAAAAAAAAGTAAAAAAATCAACAAAGGAAGAAATAGAAAAAAGGAAAGAAAAATATTAAAATAGAAAAAATATGGAATGGAAGAAAGAAAAAAAAGGAAAGAAAGATAATAAAAAGAAAAAAAGGAAAGGAAGATAATAGAAAAAAAAAAAGGAAAGAAAGATGATAAAAGAAAAAAAGGGGGGGGGAGTAAGAAAGATTGGAATAAATTTGATTTTAGATTTGTAAATCTCTATATTCATATTTATGACAAGCTTTTTAATATGCTCGTAGCCTAAGTCAGACTTCTAAATAGGCCAGACCAAGCCTAAAACAAAAAGCTTCTAACTGGTAAATAGATCAGGCTAGACTTTATGTTTTTAAATCAAATCAAGGTCAGACCTAACCAAGTCTAGTCTGGCCTAACCTGTTTCCGCCCCTATTCCTAACTAATGAGTTATTCGTTCAAACATGGGTCCCATTTTTATTTATGTATTTTTTTCA
Source organism: Glycine tomentella (assembly GCA_007407185.1). NCBI lineage: Eukaryota > Viridiplantae > Streptophyta > Magnoliopsida > Fabales > Fabaceae > Glycine > Glycine tomentella. Next base: position 1,074,106 of record PYAF01003870.1, read on the forward strand.
TTTTTTTTAATTACACAAATTTAGACTTAATATGTTTTTCACTCTAAAATTACAACATATAATTGATCCACTTTAAGTTTGGATAGGATAAAAAAAATATGAGAATACGATAAGAATAAAATTTGACAAGAACATAATAAACTTTAATTATATCCAATATTTGGTACACACCAAATAATTAATCACACAATAATAAGATATATTATATAAAATATGTTTAAATGATAAAATTATTATTTTATTAAAATTATACATAATTATTCATTTTAATGCATATTTGAAGTACACTATATGACATTAAATTTACTTAGAATCAAAGATAGTTATTATTATATAAAACAAATACCTCACTATGGCTATTAAGATCCACCATGAACCTACTCAATGCCTAACTTCTTTCTTAGTTCCATAATGAGCACATTGACCTTATGCTGATCAGGAAGAGACTTGACAACACTGTCTTTTTGCAGGCACCTCTTGGCCCAAGTAAGAAACTTGGGGCACTCACTCTCTATGTTGAGGCTTCCAAAAATCTCATAGACTTTGGACTAAGTGTAAAATGGAACAAGTGCATATATCCACAAAACCAAGATTGTCTCCTCCAAAATAAGTGTCTTCTCCCAGCTGTTCCTCCAGAAATTTAAGGACTTCGATAAACTCCTTGTTGGTTGATGCCCAAATGTTTTTCCCAGGATCATGTTGGGTCTTTGCTGTAACCAACAGAAAAATGGAGAAAAAAGAGAGAGAAGAATAAAAGATAAAATGGAATGATATTTCTTGTCCTCTTTTTGTTCAATGGATAGTTTAATAAAGGAAAGAGAATATTGTTGCAACAGAATTTACGTAAAGAAAGGATAAAAGCAAGAAAATCATCTAGAAGCTCCTAATGGACTATGGGCATGTAGCCTATGAGAGGTACACATAGTCTTGTAAATATTTAGGAGTGTGCCTGGTGCGGTTGAGCCTATTATAAGGTCCAACATTCGCCTTCCCTGGAAAACGAACATCGTCCTTGATGTTGAGCTTTAACGTTGACGTTGGTCCCTGTGGTCCTGTATTTGTTGTGTTTGTGTAGATTGTAAATTTAGACGCGTGCGACAAGGTGTAATAAGTGTTGGCGTAGTTGTCAAGGATGAAGGTGCAGAGTTTGGACACTCACAATCCAACGACTCTACATGCACGGTTGAAATGTTGCCGACAGAGAGAGAAGTGCGATCAATCACTTTAGAGGCATCATTATGGGTAAGGAACTTCGCGTTATTCATAGTTTGTGCATGAGAAAGAGAGTGTTGCACAGATGGATCTAGCAAAGCCATATCTTCCCAGGTTGAATCCTCCAGGCTAAGATCACTTCATTGTAATAACACTTGCGGTACGTTGTGCTCGTTGCGGCGAATTGTATGATCGAGAATCGCTATAGGATACGCTATAGGATAATGTACTGGAGGTAACTGCTCTGTGCAAGTGGACAGTTGGTGGAGTATGAAGGGCCGATCTCTGTGAAACGACTTCACCAGAGAAACATGGAACACCAGGTGGACTCGAGATCTCGAAGGCAACTGTAAACGATAGGCCACTTTACCTATGCGGTTCATCACCGCGAAGGGACCATAGAAGCGGAGTGCTAATTTCTGTGAAGAGCGACAGTGCACAGAAAGTTGGCGGTACGGTTGCAAACAAAGCAAAACCAAGTCACCCACAACAAAGGTGATATTTTTACAGTGTTTATCTTCCTAATTGTTCATGCATAGCTTAGCCTTTTGTAAATTAGTCTTGAGAAAGTTTAATATACTATCTCTAGTGCGCAGATTGTTATCGATAGCCTCCACCTGAGACGCTCCTAGAGTATATTCTAACAGAGGGAGGAAGATGACCAAACATGGCTTGAAATGGAGTCATACCGATTCTCCTATTAAAGGTGGTATTATAGTGATACTCGGCCAATGTAAGGAAACTAACCCATTTGTTAGGTTGGGTATAAGTAAAGCCCCATAAGTGTTGCTCAATCTTACTGTTAACCCTTTCTGTTTGTCCATCAGATTGAGGATGGTAAGCACTTCTATAACTCAGTGTAGTACCCTGCATCTAGAACAAGGACTGCCAAAAATGGTGCCGGAAAATTGAGTCCCTATCCGAGATGATGGATGTAGGTAACCCATGAAGTTTCCCAATATTGTTCCAAAACTCAGTAGCCACGTGCTCCATTGTGTAATGAGCCAGTAAAGGAACAAAATGCGCTCCCTTTAAAAGTCGATCAACAACCACAAAAATAGTGGTGAATCCCTTTGAAGCAGGTAGATGGGTGATGAAATCCATAGTGAGATTAGTCCAGATGTTTAGAGGAATGGGTAAGCATTGTAACAGACCGTAAGGTGCGTGATTCGAACCCTTAGTTTTTTAACAAATTTTACAATTTTTGATATAATTTTTTACCTGTTGAACCATACCTTTCCATGCATAATAGTGTCCTAAGTGCCTCAGAGTACGATGAATGCCACCATGACCGCCCACCGACGACGAGTGAAATTCTTCAAGCAATCAAGGAATGAGACTGGAGTTTACAGGAAGAAACAATCGGCCACGATGGAAGAGAAGTTGTCCTGGTAAACGCCACTAAGATACAAAACTGGGAGCTAAAGTCAATTCCTATAAAATCTGCTGTGTAAATTTATCATTTTTCATTTACTAGATCATTGTAACTAAATAGTCACTAGTTGGATAGATAACAATTGTAAAGAGGGAGAAGTGACGTCTTCCTCTATAAGTCTCGATAGAGTATCTGCCATAGTGTTGGTTTTGCTAGCTTTATACACAATCGAATACTGAAATCCCAGCAGTTTCGAAAGAAATTGTTGTTGTTCCGAGGATTGGATTACTTGAGTCAACATATTGGAAAGACTCTTGTGATCCGTGCGAATAAGGAATGGTGCTCCCAACAAGTAATGGTGCCATTTTCTTACTCACGAGGTAACTACAAACATTTCACTAATGTAAGTAGATTTCCCTTGCATAGTGCGTGAAAGCTTTTGGTTGAAATAGGAAATAGGATGATTATTCTGCATTAGCACCACACTCACACTCGTGCCCGAAGCATCGGTTTCGATCACAAAGGGTTGAGAGAAATCCGAAAGAGCTAGTACCAGAGTTGTGGTGAGTATGGCTTTAAGTTGGGCAAATGCTTTAAAAGTTGCTGGTGTCCAATGAAACCCCCCTTTAGTAAGTAATTCGTAAGAGGAGAAGCCATCATAGCATAGTTTGTAACAAAATGACGATAATACGCCGCCAAACCCAAAAATCTGTGCAACTGTGTCATTGATTGCTGAGTGGGCCACTGGGAAATGGACTCGATCTTGGAAGGGTCGGGTGAAAGACTTTTAGCATCCATAATGTGACCCAAAAATTGAATGTTATTCATCGCAGAGGTGCATTTGCTGTGTTTAGCAAACAATAAGTGATTGTGAAGAACAGTAAAAACCTAAGTAAGATGGGCCACATGATCCTGCAAATTAGAGTTGTAAACCAAAATATCATAAAAAAAGATCACCACAACTTACATAGCAGAGGCCCAAAAACCTCATTCATAGTTGTCTGAAATGTTGATGGTGCGTTAGGTAATCCAAAAGGCATCACCCAGAACTCAAAATGACTATGATGGGTGCGAAAAGCGATTTTGTTGATATCCTCTACATGCATCCTAATTTGATGATAACCTGAACGCAAATCAAGTTTAGAAAAAAATTGTTGACCCATGCAACTCATCTAATAATTCATCCACAGTAGGAATAGGGAATTTATCCTGAACCATGACCGCATTTAGAGTTCGATAATCCACACAAAAATGCCATGTCCCATTTTTTTTGTACAAGCATCACAGGTGAGCTAAAATGGGAGGGACTCGATCTAATGTGACCCATTTGCAGCATTTCTATCACCAAACATTCAATCTCTTGTTTTTGGAAATGTGGGTAACAGTAAGGACGTATTTGGACGGGTTTGGTATTTGGGTTAAGGGTGATATGGTGATTATGGGGTCTGTCTAGGGGAAGTTGAGTTGGTGTAGAAAAAATGTTCTGAAAACTTTCCAAAAGAGAGTTCATGGCTGCGTTGGCAAGAGGAGCACTAGTGGTATGTGTGATAGTGTCAGTAGTTAAGCACATTAGACAAGAGGAAATTGTGTTCTGGGAAATGAGCTTATACAATTTGGATGGTGTAATGCTGGCTGGAGTGTCAGAACGTGATCCATGTAAAATAATGGGAGTTTGGTGAACTGTGAATGCCATGGTCAACAATTTATAATTTGTCGTCATAGGACCTAGAGTGGCTAACCATTGGATTCCCAAAACAGCACTGCACCCTGTAAAGCTAATACAAATAGGTCCAAACAAATTATGTGAGACTGTAAATGCAGCGAAATCGAACAGCAAACATTTCGCATAAAAATGTATCCCCATTATCGACGTGTACTTGGAAATGAGGAATCGTATACATAATCAAATTCAAATGGGTGGCCATCTAAGTAGTGATGAATTTATGTGTACTACCATTGCAATCAATACCTGAACAGGCTAGTTGACTAAGGACCCTTAGATTCGAAAAGAGCAAGAAGATTAATGGCCAAAAAAAAGCATTAAAGCTGATTTTCGGGGTAAGAGTCTGCTTGAGAGTCGGATCAGGTGGTTCATCCGATGAAATAGGTGGGAGTGTGTCAGGTTCTTCCTCTTCCAAACCTTCCAGAAGAAGGGGTGTGGAACGACCTTTGCATTTGTGCCCTAGAATAAATCGCTCATCATAGTTGTAGCAAAGACCATGTTCTTGTCGTTGTTGGTGTTTTGTTGCTGATAACAATTTAATAGGGATGTGAGGTATGGTGTTTAGTGGACGAGGGTTTAATGGAGGTGTTGGCAGGGTAAGTTGAGAAGTGGGTTTAGGGGTCCAAGGGCGAGGAGGTCGATCATCCGCAAACTGATCCTCGTATACCCTGGCCAAGGCAAAAGCCTCAGTACAATCATGTGGTCGTAAGGGTAGCACAGAGCGACGAATGCGAGGTTTAAGTCCGCTAATAAACATGTTTTTAACAATGTCCGCATGTAAACCCAGAACCTGGCTACTCAAAGATTCAAATGTAGATATTGATAATCCAAGACAGATCCAGTCTGTGTAAGCTTGGATAATGCCCCGGCAGGATCGTCAAATTCGGTGGGGCCGAAACGACGTCATAATGCTAAAGTGAAGGATGGCCAATCAAGTAAGGCACCTTTACTAAGCATACCTTGAAACCAACGATAGGCAGGTTGGTCTAGGTGAAAAGAGGCTAGCAACAGCCTATCTGTCACAGGAATATGATCATAGAGGCAATATTGATTACCTGAAATAACCAATTAGTAGGGTCACCTGAAGCAAAACGGGGAAATGATAGTCGTAATCGTTGTGGTTGCGTTGAAGGGCCAGGTGACACACAGAGTTGTTCGGCTACGATGAGGACCTCCTGACGGAGTTCCGTAAAAGCATCTATTTGGGCTCTAAGAAGTTCAGGAAGTTGCATTTGCTACATTTGCAATTCCTCAACTCGTGTCATGAGATCACGTAAACAGGTATTTTCTGCCATGGAAGGATGAGCACAGCAATGAAAGCACCAAATCTTGGGTCTTTGCTCTAACTGACAAAAAAGTGGAGAAAAGAGATAGAAGAATAAAAGATAAAATGAAATAATATTTCTTGTCCTCTTCTTATTCAATGGATAGTTTAAAGGAAAGAGAATACTAATGCAACAGAATTCACGTAAAAAAATGACAAAAGCAAGAAAATCATCTAGAAACTCCTAATTGACTATGGGCCTGTAGCCTACGACAGTTATACATAATCTTGTAAATATTTAGGAATGTGCCTGGTGCGTTTGGGCCTATTATAAGGTCCAACAGGTCATTTATCCATTTGACATTGAGAATTAACACTCAATTAGGAAGAAAAAATGCAAAATGAGAAAAAGGACAACTAATAACCAAAACACTAATATGCCTACTATAGTGATACCAAAAGGTACGATAAAGAGTAAGATCGTCAAATACATTTTGATTGACATAAGATCCATTTACAAAGATGATCGAATAGTTTTTGCAACATGTTGCTAAAGTAGGAAGAGGAGTATTTACCAATAAATAAATAAATAATACAGCAAAAAACAACGAAAATTAGCTGAACCACTTAGATATGTTGTGGAGAATTGAAAAAAAAAAAAAAAAAAAAAAAAAAAAAAAAAAAAAAAAAAAAAAAAAAAAAAAAAAAAAAAAAAAAAAAAAAAAAAAAAAGGGAAAGGTGTCTAATGTAAGTAGCTATTTTTATCCAAATGGGATCCATTTTCCTTTCGTTAAACATCTCTCGTATTCCACATTCCATCTAAATAAGGGTAATAATTGATAATAGGAAGCACATGGGAATAAAATAACCATATTGCATCATATACTAAGGGCACAACATAAAATTAAACAATGATAAAGGAATGAACCACAAAAGGGTACCTTCTTGTCAACATAATCAGCCCAGAACCTAGCCTGAGCTCTCTGGTAAGGGTCAGAAGGCAACAAGGGAGTTCTGTCATTCCAAACCTCCTCAATGTACTGAACAGCAATGAGGGATTCACAGATAGGCCTGCCATTGTGGATGAGAACCGGGATTTTCTTGTGAACCAGGTTTATTTGGAGTAGAGGGCTCTTGTTCATCAATCCTCTTCTTTGGACTCATACTTGATACCCTTTTCAGCAAGTGCGATCCTGACCTTCATCCCAAATGGACTTGGCCAGAAATCTAGCAGAACCATCTCATCTGCCACAGTGAATATTCAAGTTCAAGGAGAACAAAGAAGGATGAACAAGTTTCAAGTAGAAAACTGATTTAATTTGTAGTGCCATAGAAGGCTAAGTCATACTAATTTATAGTGATTTTTGGACTTTGTATTATCAAAGTGTCACTTTTATGAGTCACTTTACTTTCCACCGCTTGACATAATCAAACCATCTACCACTTTTTTTGGTTTACTTGAGATACTATACTACTATATATGTTATTGCGTGTTCTAGGATTTTCTCTAGTACTGTTTTTCCTTTTTGGCTTTCTACACGAGCACGTGGTATTCAAAGCTCATGTTTAGATGTGATTGTTGGATTTTCTCTGCGTGGCAACTCTAGTGGTATAGCACCCCTCTCAAACCTAATTAAGCAGAATTGAAACATAATAATAAAACCTTTACATTTAACACAACAAGCTAGACTCGAACTCCATACCATTAGTTAAGCCAGAACAAGCACTCGATCGGTGATACTTGCTTAATTGAGTTTGAGAGGGTGTTATAATTATGTTTCAATTCTGCTTTAATTTTATGGATTAATATGCGATATTATTAAGCATGATTTCTTCATTACTATAACTTCAACAGAGGCCCTTAATCAGCCACAAGGTACTGCATGCATAACTTCTTTTTTGTTCTATGGCTCCTCATTCATTACAAAAAGTGAGTGCCTTCCAAATTTGGTCTTGGGTCTTTGGCATAGATGAATGGTCAATTACTCAATTAGTTTGTGGTTGAAAAACCTTAGCCGGATCAACATGGCATCTGCGGTTAAACATGGTAAAACTATTTTGAAGTTTTGTGAAATTATATAATATTTTCTGGTTTTTATCTACTTTTACATTAATCCTCCTACTTTTTAAAAAATATATGTTGATATCTCCTTATAGATTATATTAACCTCTTAATTATTTAAAAAAACATTACACTATACTGAAATTATACTGTAAATGTTACAAAAAGATGGGGTATTTATCAAATTTCATGAAAGTGGTTATTGATATTAAGAAGAAAACTAGACAAATACAATCAACTACCTTCTCACAGCTCACTACAATTTTAACTTAGGATCTTTCGCATTTACCGTGAAAATAACTTGTGTGCAAATAGATTTATTTGGTGCCCATTCTTTTGGATATATTTGGTGGGATTCTCCACCATCTTTTGTTTCTCATAAGGTAGAGACAAGGCTCCCATTTTACAAATTTCCTTAGTTTCATCCCTTGTGTATGATTTGACCCTCCAGTGTAATTTGTAATTTCGCTTCTAATGTATATATTTGGAGGAGGATCTTTTTGAGAGGTTAGTAGTTGGGATACTAACATAGTTGAGATGTCTATCCTAGTCTTTCCTTGATCTATCATCTTTCTTTTTGCTAAATAGAAAATTCAATTGCCACTTGATAAGGTTATGCATACCTTCCAAACAACAATATTAGACTTTAATAGAAAAATATAATCACAATACCTTCCAAACAATAATATCAGCAAAAGTTTCTTTTATAAAATACCATATGGGGACACATTGGTCTGCATAAAGTAAAACAAATTTCGTATATCTGAAACTCTCGTCAATTTGATAATCAAGCAACTCTGCTCCTTTCTTTTTCTGGTTAACTTTTGAGTTGGTCTCTTACAAGATTAAAAGTAGGCACATTATTAGGCGTTAGCCGCACATACCTTCATTACAGGAAATTTAATTAAGATTATTCAAGAATTTAGTGTGACATGGTATTTTTATTCATGCCATGATAAGATTTATAAGAGAAGAAAATAAGGTAAAATAAATTAACTTTTTCTTATAACATAAAACTAACTTTGGAAAATGGCTAAATGAAAAGGTTTTCAATAAAGAGAAATGTTCATATATAATATTATGACAATAAAAAGAAATGTTAAGACAACATTTTGACAAAATCTTTTGAATACATCCTCTTTTATTGATTAAAATTTATTAATATATTTTATTTAATAATTCTCTTTCTTAATTTTATATATTTTAATTATTTTAACTAATAAAAGAGAATGTATATAGAGTAACGTGTTAAAGAATTTGTTGCTAGCTAGCACTCTTGTTTAATAAATTAATTTAAACATAAACTAATCTTAATTTACGAGAGATGTTTAATTTATTTTATTTTCTTATTTTAATATTCGATAAGTATTTATTAAAAAATGTATCCAAGATATTTTTTTTGGGGAATTAAGATATTAGTATGTATATGTGGAATAGCTGAAATATCGGTGCGTACATGGTCTACGAAACGAAAGTCTTCATTTCTTTCCGGTTCAAAGAAAATAGACAAACGGACGAGTTATATTCTGTAATTCTGTAATATTTTTTTCTGTCAACAAAAATATTCTGTAACATTTTTTTCTTCATTTTTTAGTTTCTGTATATTTTGAAGTTACAAAATTAATTTCGGTACTTTTTAATGAAAAATAGTCACTTTAATATGAATGTGCGACTTAAATTAATTTGAACATAAATTTGAATTATACTTAATAATTTAAAATTAATTTAATTCAACTTTCAACCAATCAACTACTTATGGACTCGTGGACTTTATCAAATCTGTTTTAATAATAAAATGAAAAATAGAAACTTGGGCCTAAAAGCGGCATGATCCATTATTGTCATATTGATGACTGACTTCTGTTGGGCATTGCTATTCCCAGAACTATTTAATTCTAAGTTCACCCTTCTCATTAAAAGAAATTGAATGACAAAAATACTCAACCCTTTCCCTCTCGCCACCCCCTTAAAAAAAATCCCTCTCACACCTACCTCTCTTGTGCCTCCCTCCCCAACTCCCCTTTTGTCTTTCCCTCACCCTATCTTCATCAACCACATATGTAAATCGTCATTGTCATCATTGTTGTGTGATGGTTGTATCAAAAGCTTTACCCATTTGAATGTCTTCCTTCGTCCCAAGTGAGCTCCAACTTGCCCTTTTATTAATGTTTTCAATGTAATGAAAATATATTTCCAGTGTCTTTGATACACAATTGAAACACAAGTTTTTTTTTTATAGTTTTTATTAGGACAATTATTTATTCTAGGACAAAATGGTTATAACTTCACGATTTATTTTACATGTCCACGACTATGTTAATTTTTTCACAAAAATCCATATATTTAGACAATTTTTAGTATTTGCCTGACTTACATAATGCCTGTAATGACTAAGATTTTGTTAAACTTTTATTGAACCTAATTACATATGGTTGAACTTTTAAGTTTGCCACATATAATAATTGATGGTCGTAGAGTTGGCAAGAGTACACATCAGTAAGCACCTAATGACACTAATGCCCTAGGTGCACCTTAATTATTATTATACTACACTTTTTTTTAGAGGAATCCTTATACTAAACTAGCTAATAGTGAAATTGAATAAAGGTTAAACTGTACATTTGGTACCTTATTTAAAAAAAAAAATCATAATTTTGATTCTCATGATTTCTTATTGAGACATTTGGATTTTTGATGATGTCGATAAATCTAACGTTGACCAGCAGAGCAATGTGTTGACTCACTAATTGTTGATGTTGGCACGTTTAATATGTATTGGGTAACAAATAAGGGTAAATAAGTATTTTTGTCCCTTAATGTATAGAATGCTGACAAATTCATCCTCGAAAGATGAAAATTCAAATTTAAGTCACTGAAAGTGAAAAAAGTACGACAAATTCATTCATCCGTTAACTTTCGTCCGTTACGTTTAACGAAAGAACCTACGTGGCATATTCAAGAACGAATTTGTCAGCGCTCTATATATTCAGGGACGAGTTTGTCAGCACTCTATCCAAAATATAATTTAATCTTCATCTTCCTCCTTTTTTAATTGTTACAAACATAACATTACAATAAACACTAAAATAAATAGAAAACAAGCATAATTTAGAACAAACATAATAATAAACATAATATTGATTAATAAGCATAATCTGTCTGTTCTGAATTTTTTATTGTAACAACATTAAATAGTGACAAAATCAAGTTGGATTTCATTTTTTTTGTAAGGATTAACTTAGTGGTTATGCATTTTTTTTAGTCTCATTTTGGATAAGGTAGTATCACAATAGAAATTTCAAAGCAAAAACATGAGACAATACGTTACCCAAAATATGAGACTCAAACAAATAAAAATACACAACCACTAAATTAATCCTTACAAAAAAATGAAATCCAACTTGATTTGTCACAATATAAACTTCAAAGCAACAGATTATACTTATTAATTAATATTATGCTTATTATTATGTTTGTTTTAACTTATACTTGTTTTCCTATTTTTTTAAGTGTTTATTGTAATGTTATGTTTGTAACGATTAAAAAAGGGAGAAATTGAAGATTAAATTATATTTTGGATAGAGTGTTGACAAATTTGTCCTTGGATGTGTAGAGACAAATTCATCCATTAATGTGTCACGTAGACTCTTTCATTAACAGTAACAAACGGAAGTTAACGAATCAATGAATTTGTCCCACTTTTTTCACTTTCGGAGATTAAAATTTGAATTTTTATCGGGTAATTAGTCATTTTTGCCCCTTAATGTGTAGAGAGTTGATAAATTTATCCCTAAAAGATGAAAATTTAAATCTTTGTCTCCGAAAGTGTAAAAAGTGCGACAAATTCATCCTTCCATTAACTTCTGTCTGTTATCGTTAAGGAAAGTGCATAATGGCACAGATGGATGAAAATGTCACAAAAATAATTGTCAACATGGCTGTTGACTAGATTCTGGACGAAAATGTCAGTAAGTTATCATTGGACTAAAATGTCAATAATTTTCTATTGGACCTATATGTCTGTAAGTTATCATTAGACCAAAATGTATGTAATTTTCAATTTGACCAAAATGTCAGTAATTTTTTTGGCAAAAAAGGTCAGTGCGTTTCCATTGGACCAAAATGTCATTAAGTTATCATCGAAACAAAATGTCAATAATTTTTTATTGGATCAAAATGTCAGTAATTTTTTGTTGGACGAAAATGTAAGTGATTTTTTGTTAGACGAAAATGTCAATACGTTTCTATTGGACTAATTTGTAAGATCCCAAATTTCATTTAATTTAAGGGTAAAATATAACTTAAGGGTAAATCTTCCCTATTTATTTTTTTATCATTACAAACATAATAACAACAATACAATAATCACTTAAAAAATAGGAAAGCAAGCATAAGTTAAAAAAATATAATAATAACCATAATATTGATTAATAACCATTATTTGTCTGTCACAATAGAAATTATTATATCCGAATTGTAATAATTAGTCACAATCTATTATAAATAAAAGAGGGAAGATTATGGTTATTAATAACAATCTATTATCCAAATTTACCCAAAATAATTTCTATTGTGACAGATAAATTATGGTTATTAATCAATATTATGATTATTATTACGTTTCTTTAAATTTATGCTTGTTTCTCTATTTTTTAAGTGATTATTGTATGGTTATTAGTATGCATGTAACGATAAAAAAAGGAAAGATTTACCTTTAAGTTATATTTTACCCTTAAATAAAACGAAATTTGGAATCTGACAAATTAATCCAATAGAAACGTATTAACATTTTCCTCCAAAAATAAATTAATGACGTTTTGGTCCAATTGAAAATTATTGACATTTTGGTCAAATGGTAACTTACTGACATTTAAGTCCAATAGAAAATTATTGACATTTTAGTCTAATGGTAACTTATTAATATTTTCGTCCAAAATTTAGTCAGAGTATCTTTAGTGGTAGATCTTAAATTGAGATCTTAGATCATTTTTTAGTGGACCCTACAGTACCACATAGGATTAAAGATCTCTCAAAATCTCTCTAATTTTTTCCTTTAATGATAGATCTCATTTTGAGATCTTAAGGAGAGAGAAAGAGAGAGAAAATTTATTTTTTTTTGAACAATGTGCAGATCTTGAGGGATCTTGTACAAGAACTCATTCTACATGTTGGAGATCTCTCCACTTCCTTTATTGAGAGATCTTGTGAAAATCAGATCTTGAACTCAAGATCTTTGCTTAAGATCTACCACTAAAGATGCTCTAACCATGTTGACAATGATTTTTGTAACATTTTCTTCTCTCTGTATCATGCATGTACTTTCATTAACAATAACGGATAAAAATTAATGAAAGGATAAATTATCACATTTTTTACACTTACAAGGACAAAAATTTAAATTTTCACCTTTTATAAACGAATTTGTCAATTCATTTTTATCTTTTTGGTTCTCATGATTTCTTATTGAGACATTTGGATTTTTGATGATGCCGTTAAATCCTCCTAAAGTTGAGACTATGAGTAATGTGTTGACTGTTGGCACTTTTAATATGTTTTGGGTAACAAAATAATCTTGATCAGTTGCTTTTTTAAATTAATTAAAAAATAATTAAATTTGCCTAAAGCCTTTTTCTCCAATATGCGTCATCCCTTCCCCAACCTGTTTCCCCTTTCTCTCAACCCGTCGTCCTCTTCCCCCTGCAACTCATTCAACCCGTCGTCTCCAGCCATTGAAACCCATTCAAAGCAAATCATCCTCAATCGATCCACAATAATAATAGAAAAAATATAATAACAACATAGGAAAATGAAATGTGTTGCAGATCTAAGTCGACGAGCTCGGTCGTGACGTTGATGAGGGTGATGTTGAACATGTTGATGAACAACGCGGTGAGTCGAACCGAGTCGGACAATACCGTGGTACTCAAGTTAAACGAAATTTAAACCCAGATTAACAACCAAATCCAAAATCAAACCCAAAATCAACAAAGAAGAAATTAGCCATCAATCTCACATCTTCACTCTTGAGCACTGTCACAACGATTTCCTCGCAAAATCTTCATCTTCATCAATCCGTCCAGGTTGAAGGTCTTCGTGACGGTGAAAAACAAAAACGACGCGTCGTTTGCGCGAGGGGGAATTGGCTTCTTCTCGCTCTCAATTTGCAGAGAGAGCGGGGCGATTTATAGATTCTTCAGAAAGAAAGGATTAACCATGGTTGAAAAAATGTCGACATGTTCACGGAGGGAGGGAGAGAGAGAGAAGTAGCTTCGGGAGAGAACAGGGAGCACGACGGTGCCGAAGATATTCTTTGGCTAGAGGCTGATCGGAGGGTTGGTGGAGCTGGAGAAGCGGCGAGGGGCCAGCGGCAGAGGAGGAGGCGGAGGATGAGATTGGGAGGGATTTTTGGCAGAGGTTGCCGATTCAGGTTGGTTGATGAAGATTTGGGATTAATTTGAACTTTGAAGGGTTTTGAGAGAGATGATTATTTGGTATTAATTTGAGAGCTCAGGGGAGCATGGAGTTTAGGGAAAGATGAATCATGAATTCATGATGATCAGAGTCACAGTGCTTTGGTAATTTTTAATTTTTTAAAATTAAATGCACTACTAATAAATATATTATTAATTTTAAAAACAAAAGCTATAATTCATTTGACTATCAACGTGTCTAAGTAAACGGTCATAGGCATGGCCCCTTGTTTTCTTAAAATGATTCCCGTACATCTTCATTCTTGATGGATATAGAATTTCTTTTTCCATTTCTGTTCTCGTTTGGGTATGATACACCTGTATTTGCCTTATAATTTTTTTAAAAAAATAAATAAAAAATAAAATTTTAAAAAATAAATAAAACTAAAAATATTGTTTATTTAACAGTCAAGTTTAAAAATTAATTTTAAAAAATTGAACAAAACTAAATTTACTTTTTTAAAATATTGAATAAAGTAAAAATATTATAATAATTATATGTATTGTGTATGTGTAAGGATAGATACATGCTCATACCTGTTTTCATTATTGTTTTAAAAAGTTGAATATTACTTGTACCTATGTCCAGTCAAAACAAGAATTACTCGTTAAAGTCTAAACGGGGACAAGATGGTACTTGCATGCACGGATTTGTTTGTCAACGGTCACACCAAATTTCTAAATTTTTGAAACAAGGGAACCGAATATCCAAATTAGAAACTAGGATTCAAGGTAATGATTTTGCAAAAATAGGAACTAAATATGCATTTAAGCCTTGAATAAATGCTAATACTAAATATATATTTTAGGATCTTAAAGTAATAAGGGTTTTGGAGGCTTAGCCAGCCCTAAGAAAAAAAATAGGATAGCAGTGAAATGAAATACATGTATGCTAACACTAAACTCCTTTCAAATACTCTCCATATGTACTAGGTTCAGTTCAACAGTTTTCTTTATTAATTGTACAAGTATTTTTTGTGAACCATTTTTGGAGTCCAACGTGGTTCATAACCTTACTTAGAGTAATATATCTTGCATGAGATAACGTCCTAACGTATATCATCAATACTCAATACATGCATGGAACATGTACGTACACCGTGCTTCTCAGTTAAGCTCCCCTATTAATTGAAGCTGCATGCTGATTAATTAGTGCTTCAAGAACATCGAAGAATTAATGATTCTGCACATGCAAATTCTCATTACGTAGCTTGATCGGGCAACCTGATTCTCATCACAACTTATCACACTCATTTTTGGATGAGATTTGGTCAGTGATAAAGATGAGCTACGTACGTACCCCATGTGAAACTATGCTTTCATTATGAGGGAAACAAACAATCTTTCACTTCAATTCACCACCAACGCCGTGTTGATGAGGTTAAGGTTTCAAACCACACTCTCCATGGTCCCTCCATCCATGCCAAAAATCAATATAATGTTGCAGACACCCACTTTTTGTAATCAATGCGCAGAGCTTTAAGACAAAAACTGCTATTAATACTAAGCCTCTTCCACTACCAATCACACTGCTACCGTACCTAGCAGAAGAGCCAAGATAACCTATTGGTGAAGCACGTGAATATGCCGTTTCACAAATAGCATATCACAACTCTTGCACCATGGAAATTCCATATTTGGGCCTCAATTCAAGTCCTACTCAAATAGGCAATAGTTTCTCGCTAGCAGCTTACCGTGTATCAGGTTCCTTTCAATTAATTAATTAGCATGTTCAAACTAAAACCTTCCAGAGTCTGAAGAGTGTCAAACATATACTACATCTACATGCTTGTTAAAGTATATTTAAGTTATCAACAAGCATTGTGAATCAATTTACATAGGGTTATTCCAGAGATTTAATTTGGATTCAAGTACTAGATATGAGTTGTGTTAAACATCCTGAGAAAGAATTTTATTGCTCATCCTACCTGATTTATACAAAATTATCTCTAGTGAAAAAAATACATACATATAATCTATACCAAAAAATATATTTAATTTTTATTATTAATATTGTAACGGGCTGAGCTTAAGCTCAATATGCATCATATCTTTTTTAAGTTCAATGGTGAGAGTGACTATTATAAAATACATTATTTACAAATACTAATTAGAAAACTCTAATATCATTTATCAAACATAATAATGTGTGTATTATAAAAGATCTAACTCAATTAGTTCAATAAAGTATATGAATATTGTAAATCCTTTGATAATATCTTCGATTCTTATCGATGATAATAAAATACATAATAACATGAGTATACACCAAAAGTAGCGAATAATTGACAACAAGGGACCTTAAGCCATGGGTTAAGGATTTTTTTCCTAACATCTTAATAATTATTGAGACATCACTATGAAAAGTACATATTTATTATATTTAATCATTCTAATAAGATTATTATTTACTTGAATATGAGGAGTACTCCCTCTAAACTCGTATATAAGAAGAAAAATGATCTTGTTAAAAATCCTACTCAGAAGATTAAGGATACTGCAAATCTTGTACGAAAATTAAAATAGAATCAATCGTTTAAAGATCATGTAGACGACGACTTGATACATTTTGTTAGTCTAAGAGGAGACTCAGTAGGTTTTACAAGCAAATCACAGGAGATCAAACATGCAAGCTTACAATTTATGTCTTACGTACAACTTAATTAATTAAGGTAGTTAACTGGATCGAGGGAACAGAGGATGGGATGGGGTCCCTTTATAAAGACATTGTTTGAAATTCCCACGTGAGCGGTCAACCTTATGCAATTGTATATAGGTTACATTGATTTGAGTGATTTTACTATTAAGATAGGTATGTTAGGGTTGTCCCATGATTAGATGAACACATGCATCAAATACATATTCTTCAATTAAGTTACTTTGGTTCAATTGGTACGGATACTTCTTATTAATTATCTCAAGGATGTAACTTCAATGTGGGGAAATACCTTATAGATTATGAGGTTAGTTGAATGGTTAAAGGAGAATGGAAGAAGGAAATTGCAAGTTCGATCTCTTATGCTAACAAAACTAACATTTTTAACAAATTAATATTTCTCGATAGAAAAAAAAAATGATTTGAGGATTTTGTTGGTAAATAATATGAAATACTTCTGCCTGAAAGTTCGTCCTAACTTTGGTGTGATATGTGTCCTAACAATGATAAGCCTCTCAAATCCAACTCGTCTATTTCTTTCTGCAATGAATGAAGAAGCTGTTACTGCCGTATATATGTAGTTAGTTAACATAATATGGATTATTAGGGGAGAGAAAAAAAATCAGAACACTATGCAAAGATCTTTAAATTAAGAATCCAATTTCCATATATTTTGGTTATATATCAATGTCACATGTAAGAACTATGGAGTCCTATACAGTGTGCAGTGAAGAAATTTTGGGTTACCCCAAAAGATGGGGCATTCTTGCCACAAAAGCTATTGCCAATTTGCCATACTTACGTACAGCATGTGCCCTCGGGCTTTGCATTACGGACGTAATGAAAATGAAAAGGCTGCAATGCAATTGATTCTACCGAATCTACCCATAGGCTTAGCCACACAATGTAACCGACCTTTGAAAGCTATAGCTATTACAGCGCCAAATAATCCCAATCCAAACGATGCGCCACAGCAATTACTCAACCTTATAAATGGTGCTCATCTCTTCATTTTCACCACTACCTTCACCTACCTCTCTCTTCTCTCTTATCCCAAAACAGACACCTTTCTTCACTTCATTTCACTATAACATTTCATTGTGACATGGCCAAGTTGGGAAGTTCAAGGCTCACCATGGAGGTTGCTCCACCAAGGTTTGTGTCGGTGACCCGGTGCCGGGTGAAGAAAATGCTGGACACCATTAAGGAGGAAGAGAATGACTTTGCTGCTGACAAACGCTTCTCTTCACCATCTTGTGGCTCTTCCTCTCTAAGCCTTATAGAGAGGCCCGTTTTGTTGAAGAACTTCTAGCTAGCTAGCTGTTCCACAAAATATTATATAAGCAGAAATTATTGTATGGTTTGCAATCACCACATATTTATGTTTCAGTCAATTTTAACCTGATACGTAGTCAAGTTTTCTTAACTCTTTTTTATAAATTAAAAAATTTGACTACATGTTAAGTAGAAATTGACCAGGATCATGGATGCCTAATGGTCTCTTGTCATATAATAATTTCTTGGTAGTTTTTCGGTGTGTGGTTTTGAGAAGAATAAAAGAAGCATATGGTTTGATTTTATATTGCCAGTGCTCACCGGCTGATCAATCCAATAAAATGGCAGGAGAATGAACACCACTTGGGTTATGACATTAACGTGCTGTTTCTCTGAGGGGATGAACACCACTTAGTTATGATGACAATGTGCTGTTTTTCTTTTTGTCTTTAAGAATTCTTTCATTTATTTTGCTCATCGAGTGTTCATTGGGGTTTTCCATCCAGCATTTGGATTGTGATTTCCCCTTCTTATGTAGCTGCTCTTGTAATTGTGGCTTTTATATAACAGCAGTAGGCACAGATGAATCCCAAGGATATGTATCCACAATGATGATGTGAATTACTTCCTGTGTATATAGCCATGGACATGGAGTAAAGGTCTTATTAATAAATAAAGGGTCTTTAATATTATTTTGCAATGTCAGTTTTCTGATTAGTGGACAACTTATTTAACCATGATTTATTTTCATTCAGTGTACTTTACTTTTTATTCTTTTTATATGATTTTTTAAGTTAAAATATGTTTTAGTTTACTAATAAATTTTTGAATTTTGTGTTTATTCTTTTTAAAAAAAATTTACATCGAGTTCTTAATAAAATAATAATTTTATTTTTGTTCTTCGACATTTTTTTAGTCTATGATAAATTAACGAATTTTATATTTATTTTTTATAATTTTTTCATTTATTATTAGTATTTTTTAAATGGACTAATGACAAATAAAAAAAATTATCATAAAAAATATAAAATTTACTAATTATCATGGACTAAAAAATGTGACAATGATAAAAAAAACAAAAAAATTATTTTACTATAAAACAAAAACAAAGAACAAAATTAATAAGGAAAAAATACAAAATTCAAATATTTATTAGAAATCATATATATACATATATATATATATATATATTTTAGCCTTTTTTAACTATATTTTATTCATACAAAGTATTGATAGATTTTATGGATAATTAATGTCAGTATAACAGTTTAATTGATCACCTTTAATATGTAAATTAACATTTTTTATTTTTTATTATATAATTTTTATAAGAAATAATTAATACAAAATTAAATTAACATAATCAAGATAGCATTGTACTAATTTATTTATTAACCCTATAAGTATTTTCAAAAGAACAAGAGTGGCATGTTCCATGCTAACAATTTACGGGTACGAGGTGAAATCATAGATAACGCCTTCTTATATACAAATATTTTAAAATGAAAATACATATTTACATATATCTATAAATTGATCCTATTCAATAAAAATGAAAAAAATCAATTAAAAAAATTGAAAATCAAAAAAAAAATATGAGCAAATAGACTACGGATTGACATGTAAAATAATTTTATATACTATCATTCACTCACAAACTACCATATATGATAAATTTGTTGACTTTTAAAATAATTATATTTAAAGTCGTACTAACAATAACTTGTATTTGGTTCATAGTATGAAACTACATTACACTTTCAGTGTCTCATCATTAATATTAATCTCATTTTTTAGATTTGATCGGATTTCATATTTGATTTTAAAAACCCATCCAATCTAATCCAAATTGAACCAAGGCATAAATATATATTCTTATTTATAAATTAATCATATGTTTACTTTTTTTATTTTTTCATATTATTTGTAAAATTATGACAACTTATACTTTTATATATATATATATATATGTATATATTTAAAGATATTTTTTAACCATTTTAGTAAAGGTACATAAATAGGTGATCATGAATCTAGTCCATTATGCAAATCTGGCCAATCCGAATTAAACCAATCCAAAAATCGGCATGATTCGGATTATTGGTTTAGATTTGATTTTCTAAAACTCAAATAGTTTGGTTTGGTTCTCAGAGTGGAGAATTTGAAACCCGTAGAAACTAGACCAAACCCATTGTAAAGGTAAATATCACAACAAGGGAGGTTGAATTGTGATTTTATAAATTTTTAAAGCTTTTTTCTAAGAAAACAAAGTTATCATCTAAAGAGAAAATTTGGAAGATGAATATTTTTTTTTACTGAAACATTTTTAGACAATGGTAACAAATTTTGCAAAACAGACAGAGTTTTCAAAACAAAAACAAATTCAAATCCTAGGTTAGTTTAAAGTTGAGGAATAATGAAAGCATATAAGACATAAAGATTTATATTGATTCGTCTCTACCATTAAGACTACATTTAATTCTTGGCAAACAACCAAGTTCCATTAACTTCAACAAGTTAAGTATTAATCACTTCCACTTCTGCATCTACAATACAAGCTCTACGCCAAGCTTGTTACAACCCAGTATGTTTTGTCCTACCAAGTCATTGATGGCTCTATACAAATCAAACATATTTGTTGATTGTTTGCACAATGACTAACTCTTAATCTTCTTACAAATGTATATATAATCTCAACACTAAGTCTTTTCTCTCAAGGTGTTCAAGGTGTTATGAGAGCTTTTTAGAACTATACAGAAATATACAAAAAACTTTTTACAAAAAGAATTTGAATGAGAGCACGTAAGTTCGTGTCCTTCAATATAGTCTGCAATGATCTGATCTTGATGATGTTAGTTAAAAAATTTAAATTCCTTTGTCTGAGATTGTTGGATGGATGACTCTCTAGTCTGGGGGAGGATTTCATCAAACCATTTAACTTCATCTACCTTGGGTGCAATAGATGAACCAATCTGCATATTTGCAAAATCATCAGCAATATCTAATAGCTTCCTATCAATTGTTAGACCATCATTAAACTTTACATGGATGGATTCCTCTACAAATAAAGTTCTTGAGTTGAACACTCTGTAAGCTTTAGATGTGTCAGAATACCCTAGCAAGATTCCTTTATCCACCTTTTAATCAAATTTTGCTAGTTGATCTCTGGTGTTTAGGATAAAACACCAGAAATGATGAAAGTATGAGCTATTGGGTCTTTTTTCTCTCCATATTTCATAAGGAGTCTTTTCTATCAATGGTTTTATCAATATTTTGTTCTGATCATAGGAAGTTGTGTTCATTGCTTCTACCCAAAAGTGTTTAGGAAATGAGTTTTCACAAAGTGAGGTCCTGGCCATTTCTTATTGAATTTTATTTTCCTTTCAACTATCCTGTTTTGTTGAGGTGTTCTCTATGAAGAAAAGTTGGGGGAAATACCATTACTTTCACATAATGATTTAAACTCAATATTTTCAAACGTAGTTCCATGGTCACTTTTGATAGAAGAAATACAAAAAAATATCATTTGAACTCTCTTACTAAATATTTCAGAGACCTTGTAAGACTCGTGTTTATGTGCAGTAAGTATTAGGAAGATTCAAGATTTTGATAGGGAAGCACAGATGATAGAAGGACATGATGTATATTGTGCAAAATTATTAAGTTTACTCTAAATAACATAATTTACAATGAAAGGGTTCAAAGAACTCTCAAAGCTCCATGAACATAGAATACATGTCTCCTTATAAAGGAGACAACAACTAACTGTCTAACCAAAAATAGTTAGAACAGAAAATAATTACAGTTACAGCACAGCCTATGTTAATAAACCACCAGACTAGACACTTCCTTCTACGTGAATGGATGCTCCACCGGATTACTGAAGATTGGATGACCAATACATAAGACAAGAGTACTTAACCAAATGACTATTATTGTTCACCCTATCTCTATCGCCCATCATCCAATAACCAACAGGAAGTATACCCATGTGTATCTTGAATAATCATCAACTATGAACTTAACATTCTAGTTGTCCAAACAGATCCATATGCAATAGTTGTAATGGTCTAGAAGTGGAAACATCATCTTTAGATTTAAAGTGGTTTTTATTTATTTCCCTTGTTAACATGCTTCACAAAAAAGTTGGATTTTCCAACAAATCTTAGGCAGTCCATTTACTAAATCCGTTTTGGATAGTTTTGCAATATGTTTCAAATTGACATGCCCAAGTTTTTTATGCCAAATTCATCTTTCATTTTCTCTAGATAGAAGACACAGTACGTTTTGGTTGCTAAGACCTATCATATCAATCTCGTAAAGAATATTGTGTCATCTGTCAATAAAAAAGACTTATCATCTTCTGTCTTGACTATACACTGGTCTTTGTTGAAAAACACAATATAGCCATTGTCGTAAATTTGACTTATGCTTAGAAAATAATATTTTAGTCCTTCAACATATAAGACGTTCTCTATGAAAGCCAGTTTTAGGATTTTATTTCACGTTAAATTCAACTTATAGGTCAAGTGTAACACAATCATGATGTAGTAATTGAACTATCATCCAGGTCGTCTCCCAAAGGAATAAAGGAGGGATTTCATGTAATTATTTAACTAAGAACTAGGTTTTTGTAGTTTTATTTTGTGATTGTCACAAAATAAATTACATAAAATAAATTGTAATTAAATGAGAATAAAATAATTAAGTAAAGATAGAAATATTAGACTTGGATGATGACGTCAATCTTGATGAATGAATGTTTAGGTTTGGACTTGGAATTCGCTCGATCCACTATAACTTTACAATTCTCTACTTATATCTCTTGTCCATCCCCAATTCACTAATGTATTCTACCCTAGCTCCTGCATGGTCGCAGATTCTAGATTATTTGCCTGATACTCAACCCCTTGGACATACTGACACAAGCAATAAGCATTAATGGTTGAGAATTAGTGAGGCTTAACCAAGATTATTCTATCCCTAGAGATAATCTCAATTAAGTATTTGATTCATATTTGGGTTTTAACAAGGCTTGTCAGAGCGCAAGTCAATTCCCGAATTCATCTATAAGATGGTCAATCAAATAAAATTATTAAGTACATACACAAATAAAGAACTTAAGATGAAGTATTGAATTGATAGAGTTAAAGTGAAACAAGGTTCATCCTTTCCTTTCCTAGATGTAAGGAATTACGCTCATAAAAATAATACAATGAAACCTAGAATGTCTAATGGAATAATGGAGGCGTCTAGTAAGTGAAAGTCTAAAATATAATTCAAAGAACTGCTCGGGACTTCTAAATTGTTACAATCAATGTCTAGTCTCCTATTTATAAACCTGTAGTTAGGTTTAATTAAGGAGATAATCACAAGAAATTACAAACAAATAATATCTCTAATTAATTCAAGTAATTATCTTCTTCTTTAGCTGATTTATCATTGAAAAATATCTTGCTCTTGATTTTCCAAGCTTTTATCTTCAATTTCCGTAATTTCTCAATCCAAAATTTTCTGCTGATTTTAGGCCTATGGAGCACTTGCCAGAAGGACATGTTGGTAAAAAACTATCAAAAAATCATTAAAAATAGCTAAAACATAAAATTCTACCTAAGAAAAAGTAAAAATTGAATTTAAAACTAATTTGATTCAAAACAAGGCATAAAGTTAACTAAAATGCCAAATAAATGTCACAAAATGTATATGAAAATTCGATAAATTTGACGTTTATCAACTAGTGAAGGAATACCAATTTTACCTATACTAGCAATCTTCCCTTTGCCCATTCCTCCAAAGGCAATTGTTCCTCCTTCAATTGTCTTTAGGTCGAGGAACATAGACCTTTCCCCCGTCATTGTCATGAGCAGCCACTGTCTAGGTACCAGCTTAAACCCTAGCCTTTTCCTACCAAGTATATTTGCAATAGGAAAGAGATTTTGGTACCCAAATCTTTTTTGGTCTAGCAGCATTAGTACCCTTAGACATTTGCTTGTTCTTATGGATGCATCCGAACTTAGAGTGTCCAGACTTACCATAGAAGTCACATTTGTCTAAATCAGACTGTGACTTGGAAGATGATGCCCTTTTTCTAAACCTAGACCAGACTTATCATGGAGATGTTGGTGGAATTTTAAAAGCATGGTTAAGGTGTTTTAGCTTTCCAAAAACTTCCCAAAGTCTTTTGTAAGACAATATATTTCCTCTTATTTTTTCAACTATAGAGGATTCGTCTGTCTTATTAGTCTGGATCAGACTCTCTAGAGTCTGGATTTTCTTTTCCAGAATATCATTTGATCTCTTCAACTCAACGTTTTCAACCATGTATGTTTTATATTTTTCTTTATACTTTTTGTACTGAAGAGAAATCATATGACAATTCTGAAGAAGAACATCATACGGTATTTCTTTTTCATCATTTAATGAAGCATTAAAAGATGTATCAGATTCAAAACAAGTTTTTACCTCAACTTTTCATCTGTATTTGTCATCAGACAGATGTTGGCTTGCTCACAGTCTAAATTTCTACTCTTCTCACTATCTGAGTCATCTCAGGTGACCATTAGACTTTTCTTTTTATTGTCACCAAAATATCTTTCTCTCTTCTTGTCACCTATCGCAATGTGTCTAGCCATGACAATGAAAAAAGAAAGATAAAGAGTCTTCCTACATATTTGAGATAAAAGGATACGAGAGTCGTTTACGCACGGGGAAGGTGTTAGCACCCCACGTGTCCGTCTCAAAGACGACAACCTTTAATTGAGTGTGGTAAAAATAAAGTTACATTTTTAAATATTTATTTTCCTTTAAGAAAATGAATTATATATTTTTTATTTTTGTTTATTCAGAAGAAGAAATCAAATTTTTATTTTTAAAGAAGAAAAGATTTTATAATTTTTTTTTTAGTTTTTTAGGTCGACAAGGGGTTTGTCATCACTACTACATATCCTCAAGTACAATGAGAAAATCAGACTTATGTAATTCTTTGTAGAAAACAAATTGTGTATTGGATTGATTTTATCTTTTTTTGAAATATTTGTTTCAATTGCGTGAAAAAGAGTTGGCAAGGCGTTGGACCTTGAAACGACATTGAATTTGAAGAAAAAGTGGAGAGAATCGCTTAAGGCATTGGACCTTGAAGCAATCTCAAGTAATATGTACTTTTTTGAGAAAAAAGAGAATTGAGTGATCCTTTATTTGAGTATTTTTAGCTTTTTTAGAAAAGATTTTGGATTTGCGGTAAACTCTATGAAATCAAGCAAGTCGAGGACCCAACATGATATTCACAAAATCTATCCACATGTTATTGAAACACCACCAAGCGAGTCGGAGACCCAACATGGAGTGCACAAAACATAAGCACGTACTAAAGATACTAATGTAAAAATAAATGAATAATTGACATAGCATTACATAATCAAATAAATCAAATGAAAATAGAAAGGGATAGAATAAAAGTGGGGAGTACACTTAGTAATTAGGGGTGCATACACGAAGAAAGGGAGTACAATTAGTAGTGCTTATTTCAAAATGGGTCAGGCCCAACAAATAAGGGGTGCATTTATGAATATGGGTGTAAATAGCATTACGTGTTTTATTTCAAAGTGGGTCAGGCCCAACAGCTAAGGGGTGTGCAATTATTGATATGGATGTGTAAATAGTATTATATATTTAGTTTCAAAAGGGCTAGGCCCAACAACTAAGGGTGCAGTTATGAACATGTGCGTGTAAAAAGCATTACGTTTTTGGTTTCAGAATGTGTCAAGCCCAACAGGTAGAAGGTGTGTGGTAATTAAAAAGGAGGTCATAAACAACATTATTTATTTTGTTTCAAAATGGGTCAGACCGAAAAGTTAGGGGTTGAATTTATTAAAGTAGTGGGTGCAAAAAGTGAAAGAAAGTTTTTTTGGGGCTAGGGTTGGAACCGGGTCAAAGCGATCTGGCCCAACACGCATTTAGCAGCTGGGCACAGCATCCGTGGCAGCCAAACGCGTGAGAAAGAGGGGCACTACCACAAAGGGTGGTCGGACCTCTGAACGCCACCAACATAGGGCCTGACAGCGCGGTGGTCGTTGCGGTAAGACCGGCACGATGGTGGCGCGGTGGTTGCGCAATGACAAAGTTTTAAAAAAATGAAAACTCCATGAGGAAGAAAAAGATTCGTAAAACGAAAAGATATACAACCAAAATCAACAAAAAACAAAGCTAAGGATCTCGTCGGTGGCCAAAGTGCTCACGGGTGAGATGAACTACACCAACAGCAGGCCAAAAAATGAAAATGGTGAAGGGAGGGGATGAGGGGCAGCGGAGAAGCAGAGAGAGGAAGAGAGAGAAAAAAAATGGGAGAATAAACGGTCACCTGAGAAACCTCCACTGCTTCCTGTGACGCGATGCCAAATGGCATTGTCGGATTGGTTCTTCCTTGCGCTCCGAGATCCGGGCCTTCTTTATGTAATTAAATCCTCCACTGTTCCTTCCTTTGTTGGTATTTATACTACTGTTGTTGTCTCTGACCTAATGGGCCTTCAAAGAGTCTATTAGGTCCCTCTGGTTTTTTGTTTTTTTTGTTCTCTCTTTTTTTGTTTATTTTCTTTTTTAAACTGTTATATTTTTCTTTTTTATTTGTTTTTCCTTTTTTTCTTTCTCTCTTTTTCGTTTTTCTTCTTTCGCTTTTTTTTTGTTTTTTTCTCTTCTTTTTTTCTTGTACCCGGACATAATTAGGGTATGACATCACGAAAATATCTTTTATTGTTGAGCTGGGGAAACTCAACCTTCATATGTCCAGATTCTCAACATTAAAAGCAGATGATCTCATTGCTTTTCTCCTTGTATTTCTTCTTGAATATTGTGTCCTTTCTTATGGAGGAATGTTGGAACTGTCCTTTTTCTCATACACAAAGCTTCAAGTCCATTTTGAAGCACTTGCATTTTTTCAAACATGTTATCCACAAATTCTCCTTCTTTCTTGGAGAAACTTTCATAATTGATGTTCAATGAATCCCAAATCTATTTGGTTTTTTTAGTCTTGTTATACTCATTCCTAGATAACGTGTATGTCAAAGTATAATGAGCTTTTGTGTTCAGCTCTATTATAGCAAGGTTTGTGCCTATCCATTCTACTTTAAGTCTGGAATGGGTATATCTTCATGTGTGATTATCAACCAGAGTCTATACTGAGTGGACTTGATGTACATCTCCATTATGTCCTTTCAATGGGGATAGTCTTCCCCTGTGAAGATTGGTGGCCTCGTGAGGGATGCTCTCTCAGCAATGAACTGATTGTTATTGTTGTTGATGTTGTTATCTGCCATCGTGATCTTTTTCCTCTAGACATTGTTAGGTGCTCAACCCTTAGAGGTTGAGCTTTGATACCAAATTGTAAGGAAAAATATTACAAGAAGGAGGATTTAATTGTGATTTTATAAATTTTTAAGCATTTTTCTAAGAAAACAAAGTCATTGTCTGAAGAGAAACTTGTAAGACAAATAAAAAAAAATTCACTAAAACACTTTCAAACGATGGAAACATGTTTTTCAAAATATACAGAGTTTTCAAAACTAAATAAAATTCAAACCCTAGGTTAGTTTAAAGCATAAGAATAATGAAAACATATAAGACACAAAGATTTATACTAATTCGTCTCTACCATTTAGACTATATCCAGTTTTTGGCAAACCACCAAGTTCCACTAACTTCAATAAGTTACAAATATTAATCATTGTTACTTCTGGTTCTACAACACAAGCTTTACATCAAGCTTGTTAAAACCCAGTATTCTTTGTCATACCAAGCCACTACTTGCTTTATACAAATCAAAAAAAATTGTTGGTTGTTTGCATAATGACTAACTTTTAATTGTCTTACAGACATATATACAATCTCAGCACATGGTCTTTTCTCTCAAGGTGTTTTGAGAGCTTTTTAGAACTATATAGAAATATACAAAAAGCTTTTTACAAAAAGAATTAGAATGAGAGCACGAAAGTTCATGTCCATGTCTTCAAAGCTTCTTGTAGTTATAAGCCTTCTTCAAAAAGTGTTTGTAGTCTAAACAAATAGATTTCTTCACTTGAGCTTGTGTCTAAAGATTATGGTCGACAAAGTATTTAATGTTTGCATTTAATGCACTTACTCCTTTATGTTGGAAAACCACTCTTTTGAGCTTTCGTGTTGATCACTTTAGTAGAAAACCACTTGCGTTAAGTCAGAGCAAGTCTGTCACTAGCAGTGTGTGTCTTTTGATGGTGTTTGGCAACTTCTAGTTCTTGAACTTCATTTATTCTTCATAGTATTCGACAGATCCTAGGAGAATATATCTTCAAAATAAATATCAGACTCACAACAATAAATGAATTCTTAAATGCCATCGATTAATGTTGTATCAAATCATAACATATGTTGAGTCAAAAGACGTTTACGTTTGAAATGATCAAGATCCTTAATTATTTTGATTAGATGCAAACAAATACAAAGAGAATATGTTGTGTAATATGTGTTTGATATCTATATAATATCCACGTTTGATGTTTTTCAGAATATTAACAGATAAGATCATGATCTGACATTGCATATGGTATGATATTTTAATACTTCATTTATCACTTTGTATCTGAGGTTTTGTTTGCAGAAACATTCTCCTAGGATCTGTCAAATCTTATGAAGAATAAATGAAGATAAGATTTGATATACCATCAAAAGACAAGCTCTGCTATGTAGAACCTGCTCTGACACAAAGATGTGACCTCATACTACAATCTTTCGTGCACACAAGCCTTAAAGAGCTCTATGCATGAAGAAAGGACGTGCGTTAATTGAACCCAATGACCTCTTTCTATCAGACAAAGATCAAAACAAGATCTACATGTTATGAGACAACGAATATCTAAGTCGAAGGCCTATATAAATAGAAGGTTTTGAAGACCGATACACTTTATATTCTATGCATAATTTTTAATACTCTTCTTCTTCAACAAGATTTTCTGAATATTTTCTTGTAAGATTCGAAAATATCTCAAAACACCTTGAAGATCTAAAGAGAAGCAGACTAAGTGCTCTGATTGTTTAAGCGTCTATAAGATGATTGTGTGTTAGTCTCTGAGCCATCTTTCATCACAAATCTTGTCTGGTTTGTTTAGAGCCAACAATGGCTTGGTAGAAGAAAGAATATTGGGTGTTGATCAAACTTGGGGTAGAGTTTGATTTGTAAGAGGCAAAAGTGGTCGTAACATAATACTTGTAACTCATGAAAAGTTATGAAACTTGGTGGTTTACCAAGAACTAGACGTAGTCTCAGTGGTAGAGACGAACTAGTATAAACCTTTGTGTTTGTTTATTAGCTCTTCCTTTATGTTTGATTAATTGACGTTGGGTTTGAATTGTGTTTCAAAATTATGAGATAAATTGCGTTTCTGAAAATTTGTTTTTCTCGTCATTTGAAATTTTCTTGTGATAAAGGTTGTCTGTCTTACAAAGTTATCTATACAGATGAAAAAAATCCTATTTTTTCAAAAAAAAATTATCTTTTACGATAAATCACAATTCAACTCCTCCTTTTTGTGATATTTGTCTTTACAACATGTCTCTTTTATTGTCAGTTAACATAGACAAGATGTTTGACATATGGTTTGATATCGCATAAGACGCAGATTTTAACCTTTTTATTCATTTGTATTTAATCAAATTAATTAATGGTTCTGATTTATCTTAATACATAAATGTCGTTTGATTTTACACCAATTGATCCAATTAATTCACAATGTTTTGTTTTTTTTTAATTTTTGTTTTTGTTTTTTTGTCACATTATTTACAATCCTTATTTTTATTTTATAATTTGCAATGCAATACAATTCTTAGTTCGTTTTGTTAGTTGTTACTTGTTAGATAATTGAAGGCCATAAATGTGTTTTGGAAAACATATTGGAAAATATATTTTAGTTGTTGCTAGTGCTAGTCGTTTGCTACTACTATTAGATAGCTACTATTGTAGGCTATGATTTTTTCTGGAAAACTTAATAATATTATAGTTGCTTGTACATGAGTGTTTTTTTTTAAAAAAACATATTAATTAACACTCTGGTTTTTTTTATTATTATTAAATCTAAAACCCAATCTAAACCAAATCGAACCACGTCGAGTTGATTTGTTTCAGGTTATGATATAAATAAAACTAAACAAAATTAATCAAACCAAATCGAACAAAATTAATAGTTTGGATTGAAAAAGAATCTAAAATCAAACCAAACCAACCCTTGACTGTCCCTAATAAATATAATTATCAAATTGTATAAATTTATTTTTAATAGTATATATTTAAACAGATATACTACTATTAGCATTATAATGACTTATAAATGACATATTTCTTTTACTTCAATATAAAACAATGAGATATTTATAAATGAGATATTTAGTTGACATAGTTTTAACACATTTTACAAAAGATGTATCATATTTTTCACATTCTAATTTACTCTAATTCTATTGTCTATCATCAGTAAATTATATTTTCTATTCTTAAGACCGTCATTTATAACTTGCAAAACAAAATATATAAACTATCATGAAAAAGTGGTTTCTTTCAAACATTTTGTCATGAAAAATCATTAATGTTAACATGCATCAACATTAGGACATAGAAGGGATACTTACTTTTCTCAGCATGAACTATATTTTCTATTATCATCTTTTCTTACTCTTTTTTTCCTTTAAAATATAGAAATACAACAGGATAATCAATGGGTTCTTATAATAACAATGAACAATCATCAAACTTTTACTATATAAAGAAAAAAAAATATGTGACTCACTACAATTTTAATTTTTCATTTTGCTAATTAGCAAAATGAAAAATTAAAATTACTACAAAATTGTGAGTTTAAAAGACTTAAGTTTTGTAAACCTCTACTGTAAATCATTCCAATTGAGAAGTCAAGAAAATAAATGGTCAAATTAAATAATTGATTAAGTATTTTAAAAATGTATAAAATTATTTTGGATCTTAAATCGTCACTCCTGTGACATAGGCTAACGCCGGCCTTGAAGATTAGCCAAGATAAAATATGCATCATTTTAATATCTAGAGTCTACACTATAATAGTTGAATTAAATATTAAATCTAAAAATAGAGTTTAATCTTAATTCATTGTTAATATATAAATTTTTTAAATTGTGATCCACAATTACAATTGTATTAACATAAAAGTTTTTTTAATCATTATGATCGTAGTTGTAATCGTATCAGTTATATTTTTCTACAGATACCTGCAACATAAAAGTTTGAATGTTTTTACTCACTGCATCAAGCTAGGTAGGATTTCATGGTGTAGTGTGATGAAGCCATGAAGGTATGCTTTGTTCTACTGAAGATAGAACAACCAGTGCAAATAGGGTACAATTTTTTTTATAATTATTTTAAATTTAAATATAATAATATTGTTTTATATGTCAAAATAAATCACTTTAATTGCTTGTTGGTGTAAAAAAAAAGGTACCTTGACAATACATAGCATTTATGTTAACTTTTCAACTAAATTTATTTATTAACTTTTATAAGTTGCATTTTGTTTATAAAGAATTTAATGATATTACACTAACAGTGTAAGTCGTCGAATTACATGTCATTGTTATGACTTTTAAACAGTCATCAAATATATTATAATGAATATTAATTGAAATTAAATAACAGTGTAAAATATTTTTATATTGTTAATGTATAATTTTTTCTCTTTTAAAGGAAAACGTTTTAGAAATTAACTTCATTTTCTTAAGGAAATATGATAATTAATGTTGTGTTCAGGAATTAATACCAACTTACTCAGATGATGAGTTGCTGAAAAATCTTATAACAATACTGATTAGCAAATATTTGCAATCTATAAAAAAATTCTATAAACACCTTTTAAACACATTCTTTTTTGTTATTTCAATTTTATTGAAATTAACAAAAAAATTTAACTCTCACATCGTATTTAATGATATGATTTTTTTTCTTCTTATTTTATAGTTTTTAATTAACTTTTAACCACTTAAAATTAAAACAGTATATTTAAATGAGCATGCTCTTAATACTCCTTAAAAAAAAATAACTTCAGTGTTGATGTTTGAAGTTTGAACACATACCCACAAATTATAAATATTTTATTAATATCTCTCTTTTTTTTTCTCTTCTTATCATATTATATTACTAATTATATCAATCATTTTTCTTTTTTCTTCATGTCTCTCTCAAGATATAGATACTCAAAAGTCAAAGAGTGTCCAATAATCATTTTCAAAAAAAACTTTAAAAGACACACGTTAAATATTTTTTGGTACTCTGTTTAAGTTCATCTATAGATGAAATTAGTTTCAGTATACCTACACGTGGTGATACAGACACCCCTAAACTTATTGATGAATAGAATAGCATGTGATAAAAAATAAAAAATAAAAACAATCATTATACTCTTGTCTGATTATTTTATGTTACTCTCCTTTGTTTTTCTATTAAAATGCTTTTTTCCAAAGATCTTCAACTGTTGACTTGCATGCTCCATGACGCAGCAGGACTGCAAGCCTAATTAACATTCACCTTCTCTTATTAGTGAGTTAGTGTGAACACAGATATGCTTCCACCTTCTCATTCTACAGAAGGTGTGAAAAGAACCAAATAAACTTAAGATACCATCTCTGTTCATTCATTTCCGTGAATTTAATAGTGAGAGACTTGCAACATCCACACGCTTGAAGGTCCACTATTCCAAATAGACAATTTTTTTATCAATGCTTTATCACAAATAGGATTGAAAATATAGACTGAATTAAACGAAGGTTTAGACACACAATTGTCTTAAATTAAATATTCGAAAAAAATAACTTTGTCTCCATGTTGATCACGAAACTTAATTATTACTTAAAACTTTATAAGATTTTAACCAAACCTATTACTTAAACATAAGGTACGAGTCTAATCTATTTATTTGATATAGTAAAAATTAAAATTAAAAAAATTAAAACCCTTTTTTACACACAAAAAAAAAACTTAAAACCTTTTAAATAGAACAAAAAATTACTTAGAGGCTTTTAAATAGACCAATAATTATTTAATATCAAAATATTCTAGGAAAAATCAACAACAACAATAATAATAATAATAATAATAATAATAATAATAATAATGGATGTTTAATAAGCATGTAGTATAAAAGATTTATATACAGTCACTTAGTAAAAATTATTAGTATAACTTTTAAAGTAATTATTATAAAAATTAATAAATTTATCTTATATAATAATTTATAATTGAATATCAGTATAAGAATTATTATACCATTAGTGTGCA
>PYAF01003870.1:1116360-1129346 GCA_007407185.1 Glycine tomentella
AAAAAAAAAAAAAGTAGAAGTCATACAATCCCAAACAACTTCAAGAAAAAAAACAAAAATTGAAAGTCGTAAATATAAATACAACTTTCATATATTTAACTTAGTTTGAAATTTGACTCTAATTTTATATAAAAAAAAATTCAACTTGATTCAAGCTCAAGAACAATTTAGTTTAACTCATTATCTCAAATCACATGAACCAAGAGTCAAATTTTTTTAAATCCTATATATTTCAAATTTTTGATTTATTAGATTTTAGTTAAAATGATTTTTTTATATTTTTTAAGAAGACAAAACTGAACATATTCTATTAGTTTTATAGGGCGACAAGGTATGACAATAAAAAAACATAATTACAACCAAAGTTTACATAAATAAAAATTACCTCACCCTGCATATATAAAATAAGAAAATCCAATCGATAAATATACATATATATATATATATATATATATATATATATATATATCGAGTCAATTCATGAACCAAACAAGTCAAATCATATTCAGCTCAAGTTCGGCCCATTTATTTAACGAGCTCAATTTTTAACTCAAATTCAACTCATTGGGTTCATGAACTAAGTTCAACGAGTTGATTATCGAATCGAGTTTCGAATTATTTTCAAGTTAGTTCGGTTCATTGTCACCCCGGATTCAAAGTCTTGGTTACAGAACATTGAGTGGTATGATCTTTGATGGCCATAATTTATTTTATTTAACTAAGGTATCTGAGACTTCTTATTTGATATCCAACTAATCATTTCCCACCGGATCAGTCTATTTTAAGATAAAGTAACACCTCTAATTACGACTTCATACCCAAATAACTTTTTGTATGACCATAGATACATACATATTCACATACATATATAACAATAATTTTGTTTCACATTACTAATGTCTGCAATTTTGAGGCTACTATTCATATTTCACTGCCCCCACTATAGGTCCCACACTTAAAATCTTTCTCACAAAATTGAGTAGATTTAAGTGGAAAAGGGTGGAGGTTATGGTCCTTTATGTAAGTAGTACATTCTCTCTCTCCAAATAATGTCACGTCCATGAAAATAAAAAAATAAAAATCTTTTTTTTTCTTTTACTTATATAACAACTTTAATTCAAATATTTCCATCTTATTTTTCATCTATTTCTCATCAACCAAATCACCTATATTTCTATTCTATTTCTACTCTATTTTCTTCTTTTCTATTCTCACATATTCTTTTTCAATTCCTTCTTTACTCTCTTCACAACCAAACACATCCTAAATTCTTGCACGAATGCAGCAAATTGCAATATTTGAAGAATATGACATCGATGCCAGTGTTTTGATGATTATCATGAATAACTACTTTTACATTACTCCCTCGGTTTCAAATCATGAGACGTTTTAGAAAGAAAAATTCATTTAAAAAAAATCATTTTACAAAACCAGCATTAAATATACATATTTTCAACGTCACCCTTAATCAATACTTAGTAGGAGTGATGTATAGGAAAATTAAATGAGTCATTAGTTAAAAAGATAAAAGGTATATTAGGAAGTTATCTAATGTTTTCTATAAAATTCAACAAATTAATTTTCTTAATACTTGTGTCAAAATTTAAAAGTCATAGGTGAATTATACTAAAAAATAATTAATTTCACTATATAAAAAACTAAAATTTCTAATGTATATAGTACACATAAAAGTTTACATAATAAATTTTGTAACAATTAATTTTGATCTAATAATATATTTTTTTACATATATAAATTTTTATTAAACCTCTTATTTTTATTTAAACCTATAATTTTTATTAAAAATTTATGTGTAAAAAAATACGTTATTAGATCAAAATTAATTGTTATAAAATTTATTATGTAAACTTATATGTATATTAAATATATATAAGAAATTTTAGTGTTATATATAGCGACATTAATTATATTTTAACATAATTGACCTATTAGATCAATTGATTAGAACATCATATTAATAACGACAAAGATCGCACTTTGAAATATGATAAAGAACTTACCTCTACCTTCTTTAACCATACGACTCAAACTTTCTTATAAACAAAATACACACACAACTCATCTATTAAAGCATTCCTTACAAGTCCGTATACCAAACAAGTGAAAATCCATTATAAGAGCACATAATATTTCTATTAACGTTACATTTTTTTCACTTCAAACCACAACTAGTCAACATTTTAGTGAGATCGTACAATGGTAAAAGCTTTGGCCTACTTTGATTTTTAAGATATTTTGAGTTCCTTTTCTACTCTAAAATTTGAAATTGATCACATTAATTACCCCTTCGGGACTGTATTTCAAATATTTGTTTTTACATTAGCCAAAAAAAAATTATTTGTTTCTGAAATACCGTTTTTACTTCTAAATTTTGATCACATTAAAATATAAAAATCACCTTTCACTCCTTAAAGAATCAAGTTGCTAAGTTATTGAAATTATGTTCTTTCGAGACAAATTTAATAAATCCTACCAAAATTAGTGTTAGTAACGCGACTGATCCTAAATCTTTTAGGACTAAAATGGTCACTATCATTTTGTCTACCAAATTATTGGCAGCTTCTGCGAACAATATAGAATTTTGTAAATTTTTCAACCATCTTGTAAGCTATTTTCTATCCATGTTACTTAGTTGCCGATGTATATCAAAATTGAATCATAAATCCCACAAATTTCAGGATCCTGTCCTCTCGGGCAAAACGTTTATATAGCGAATGAATTTTTAAGAACTACAGACACTGTTAATAGGATGCACAGCCTCATCTTCGCTGCAAAATTTGTTGAGCAATTTTATAGAAAATTAAGATTTTGCTCCAGTACATAGCTAAAATATAGATTGTACAGAATGAATAGAATTCCTGCATGCTCTCCTCAAGATTCAATAGAACTTTATAGCCTCCATGAAGAAAGAAAACTTATGGCCAGACATGAAATCTGAACTTCTATCTAAAATATGCATGAAGCACCTAGAAGCACAACAAAGCCATGCTTCAATGACAACAATTCTCCACATTCTCCTGCTACTATTGCCAGCACTAGCTCAAAGAGTTAGTATGTAACAAACCCAAACTGAGCATCCCAGCAAGGGTGCCACCATCACTACAAAAATCCATATATTAGTAATACAGAGTATTCACACCACGCCTCGCTAGCACGACAGATTCCACATTCTGCAACATTTTGAAAATGAAATAGAAACTATCAGTATCAAATCACTAACTGAATTAAAGGCTTATAGAACGGAAAATCTGTAGAATAAATACTAGATCACCTCGTACCATGCTTGGATCAAGGTCCTGAAAATTGTATTTTTTCTTGGCTAAATGATTGGAGTCGTTCAATCATATCCTGTTTCAATGACTCGGGAATCTTGGATATGAAAGCTCCCTGTGCATCTCCTATTAACAACTTCCTGCATCACACGTAGTGCACCTCCAGGGATTATAACCAGCGAGTCAAATCACAATATTAAGAAATGTGAAAAGGGAACTTTCGGTGCATAGTTTTTAAATAATTAAAGAAATAAAACTATGTACCCAACAGAAATAAATAAATAACTCTAAGAAATCATTTATAAAACTAAAACTAGGATTTCATCAACCATTGGTTTTTCTTCCTTTTTCCAATTTTAAGAATTGAGACTGTACTTCACTGAGGCAAATTGGAAGAAGAAAAACATGGTTGTCAAGGCAAAGCCACATTATAAACTATTTAATATCATCAACCTCAAAAAGATAACCTTGAATGAACATGCAATCCCTTGAAAAAAGAAATGAAAACAGATCACAAACTCTCATACACTCAATAGGCACTACATACTATAGCTAAACACAAAATGTTAGACTATGCTCAGGCATTTGACATTTTTTTATTGCAAGTATAAACAAAGCACATGGGCATGCAACATGCACATAGAATGAGCATGCAAACAGCCTATAAAGCTAACAGCCTAAAATGTCAAGTGTAGAAAATGGCTTACCATTGAATGATATCAGTACACTACATATTACAGTGTTGAAATGATAGGTTTTAAGTATTGAAGGATGAAATTGAGAAAATAGATACTTTGAGTAATATTTTCTTGAGTGTTGTAGATGTATTGCAATGTGACAACAATAAAAACGCTAACCTTGTTTATACCAAACACTAAGGGTTTTAAGGCTTTGTTTGGCCCAGCTTTATACTAAATAGAGACTTTGAAAAATATTTAACGAGTATTCTGTTGACTTGAGATGCAATGTGTAGGGGAACCAGGCGGAATTTGGATGTAAACAAATTCTTAAGAGGATGGATAATGATAAAGTTGTTGGTCCTAATATATTTTTATTGAAATTTGGAAATGTGTAAGAAAACCAGGTATCATTTGGTTCATAAGCTATTTAATGAGATTTTGAAATATAAGAAAATGCAAGATGATTAGAGAAGGGACATTTTGGTTCCTATATACAAGGGAGATATTTAGTATTGTGCAAACTATAAAGGGATAAAACTAATGAACTATACTATGAAATTAAGGGAAAAGGTGATTGAGCATAGATTAAAAGTAGAGACTGTGGTAGCAAAGAATCAATTTGGTTTTATGTCCAGTGGGTTTACAATAGAAGCTATTTATCTTCCACAAGGGCTGCTGGAAACATACTGAAACAAAAAAAAAAAAAAAAAAAAATTACTTACATATGGTTTTTATTGACTTGGAAAAAACATGATTGAGTGCACAAAGAAGCATTGTGAAAGGCTTCAGAAAAGAAATCTGGACCATACAAGACATAAATGGAGTAACTACTAATGAGAAAACTCCAGAAAGAGAAACTATAGACTTTCATAAAAGGATGAGTTTACACCAGACTCAGCATAGAGTCTTTGTTTAATTTAATCTTGGATGTGCCCAACATGACATACAAAGACCATCTCTAAATGCATGTTATTAACAGATTATTCTAATTGAGGAATCAAGAGAGATTAACTCTAACCTTGAGCTTTGAAGACAGAATTTAGAATCAAAGGGATTTCACTTGAGTTAGAGCAAGGTTAGAGCATATACATTATAATTTTATCAAGAAACAAGAGAAAAATGAGTACCACAACTTTTTAAGTATTTGAAATCAATAGTACAAAAAGATCGGCAATTAACGAAGATGTCATGCACAACATTCATATTGGGTGGTTGAAATGGAGAAAGGCATAACAAGCTAAACAGAAAATTTAGCACACTCCTATACGACCACTATATATAAAGAGAAAGAGATAAGGAAATGTGAAAACTAATTGTATAATATAATCTAAGATATTCTAATATATAATCATGATGGCATTGGATAATTTTAATGTATTCTCACAAACAGAAGTTGCTGCTATCAAGAAAAGGATGATTGTATTTATCGACTAAAATTCAACAAAACAAGGAGAGAAACTCTTTCCAAGGGAGTCCGCTTTTATAACAGAGCACTTGCTCAGTTCACAAAATACAATTTCCTAAATGCCCCCTTTATCTAATGATCCTCCGGTAACTAACTTCCCTAACTTTTCCTATCTGCATTGGCTCCTCTTCATCCTTGCAAGATACCCTTTTGTCCCAACCAAAAAAAAAAAAAAAACTATCGTACCTCCGTGCCCTAGGGTTCCTCACTATGCAAAGGTATGAGGGAGTATTATCGTACGCAGTCTTATCCTTGTATATGCAAAAGTTGTTTCCAAATTCGAACCCATGACCAACCAGTCACCAAGGCACAACTTCGTCATTGTGCCAAGGCTCGCCATCCCTTTTGTCCCAACAAATGCTAAAAAATCCCAATCTTCCCAATCACTTAACCAGAGATGCCAACAACATTATTCTAAGCCATGTTTCCTCTAGCATCACACTTTGCTAAAGATTCATAATAATAATATAAACTTGATTTTAGAACCCTACATCCCTTCACCTGGCTGGCATCTATAGTCACAGTTGGAAATCAATCTCTTACATAATTAAAAGGGCATGTAATAGTTAAAACGGTGTATGATAATATTCACAACATTGTGCAACAGCCATGTTTGTGTGTAATATCAATGGCTATGCATAAAGCAATGTAGAATAGGATCAACCTTACCTTATTTCATCTCCATTTGTCAAATTTCCAGCCTCCTGTGCACATAACTTCTTTGAACGCATAAATTCATAGACCTTATCTGTCCAGCCACATGACCTCAAAACTGACTTTGCCTCTTTCCCAAGACTGAGTAATGTTTTGAAAACATAATATCAGAATCAAGCATATAAAGAATATTTTAGAAACAATACAGTATCCAAATCAGACATAAAAAGTATTTTAGAATGTAAAGCTGTATAACTGATTGCCAAAAGAAATAGGTAAATAAATGTTAACTAGTGAGTAAACAATTTTGGGAATGACTGATAACAAGCATGAAGATTTCAGTACAGTAAAAATCAAGAAGACTGGTATTCTGAAAAAAATTTAACCAGATCAACATATTTTTAGCATTTAAGATACTGAAGATAGACCGAAAGGGAGCTAAATTACCAAATGAAGAAAAAATATAGTGGAACATCCATTATTAATTGCACAATGTTTCTTTCAAATTGGAATGCTATGTGATTTGGATACCAAAAGAAATGAGTCAATTTTTTGTATTCCCTTCCTCACCAATTAGGTTATCCAAACAATAAGTCAATAACAACTACAAATATCAAAGCCAATAACAACTACAAATATCAAAGCCTCAGTAGAACTAAAAGATTTCATAAACAAAAAAATTTAAGCATTAACTAACTTCAACAGTCTAAACTCTAAAACAACTACCAATGTCTATATCCAGGTTATGAAACACAAACAAAAGTACAAGATGCTACATTTCAACGTATATATATCAGAAAACATAAAGCATAGCAAGGCATCATTAAAAAATAAATAAATGCTTAACTATAATTTGTAAGTAAAAAAAAGAGATTGAGTTTCAGTAATGTCTTACAAGTCCTTCAGTTCTTGAACTCTTGCTTGAGACTGACCATCATGTGCAAGTAAAATGCATGGGTCATCCTGTAGCTTTCTCTTATTCCCCAATATTGTAGGTTTGTTGTTGATGTCATTGCTTTCATGCTTAAAATTGTGAGGCACTCTACCTGCTATTACGCTGCTTCTATCAGTATCTTCCTTGAGATCTGACTTTACAGAATGAATATCAACTGTCTGATTACCAGTGTGTCCATTTGTAACTGTTGACTCCTTTCTTTTCAATTTGTCAACAGCAACTTTATTTTTGTCAATGCCATTGCTGGTGGGTAATGAAGAATCTTTCTTACCATTCTCCAAAGAAACTGAATCTTTCACATGCCCATTTATTACTAAAGGCTGATTCCTAGAAACATCAACTTTCCCATTCACACTCACAGGAGCAGGATTTCTTTTAGAAGAACTTCCATTAATTTCAAACTTCACTCTTGAGCTGGAAGGTGCTTTAGCAGTCTTAGATACACTTGGCATATCCTTACAAGGAGATAGCTCAGAATTCGATTTCACGTGCACTGCTTCTGCTTTTGGTTGTACACCAACCTTTGGGCATTCAGATGTTTGGCTCCCATTGGAATGAGGCTTTACACCATTTGAAGCAAGAGAATTACTACTTGCCACTGGCCTTTGGTTAATTCGAGAGAAAAAAAGAATGTAAACCTTTTCTGACAAAACTTCCTGCAGGGTTGCAACAGTTACACAAGAATCATCACAGCAATACCACCGACCCATTGCATCCTGGGAACAGAATAGGAAATTAGATTCTGAGCACAATTAGAATTTATTTAGGAATCAATGTATCAGCTACATAATTTGGGTACAGATGAACTATAAATTAACAAACCTTTATATATGCATAGTAGTGACCAGATTCGGGGGAGTAGCCTGAATGCACAATAGTGCCAAAGAGCTTATATTCTGGTTGGGGATCCTACATAAAGATAACTGTTAGAAAAGTAAAAAATAATATAAAATGGAAGACTTGGGTAATATTGATCACGTTACGCCATTCTTACAAGATGTCAGCATAAGCTGGAAAAATATTGAACCTTTATTGGCCTTCACTAAGCTAAACTAAAAACACTACATACCCCATTGTCTGGAGGCTCCATGCTATGCGAAGGTTGGGGGGGGGGGGGGGGGGATATTGTACACAGCCTTACCCTTGCATATGCAAAGAGGCTATTTCTGGATTCGAACCCATGACCAACAAGTCACCAAGACACAATTTTACCGCTATGCTAGGGCTCACCCTCATTGGCCTTCACTAAGCAATTTATGTTTTGTATTGCGAGTGGCACATTGATAAATAGTATTTTTAGCCTCTTTGAAGTTTCACCATTTAGTTCAAAGTCCAAAAGTAGCCACCCCTTTTGCAATTAAATATTACCACAATGTATGAGTTTTATATTCAATGGATATGGGTAGTTCAATTCCCATACTGTCACAAAAGAGGTCAACGGCTTTTCTATCTCACAAGTAATTTCACCTTCTTTCTATACCATAACTTCCATATGAACTAGAACTGAGCAGAGAAAAACAAATTTAGTTAAGTTTAAAGAATATTCATAAATTTTATGAATTATGAACATCTATCATAATGCTTTCCTTATTTCTCATGGATTTTCTGAATATTAAAAGCTTAATAGCTAAGACCTTGAGAGGTTCACCCATGTAATAATGCTTTTTCAATAACTGCAAATGCACGACTAAGATTGCCAAACAAAAAGTCATAATGGGAATCTTATTTCACAAGAGATCTAATGGCAGGGATTGCTTACTCAAACCTGAGCATTCTGCTTCAACCAAAAGTAACAAATATCACAAGCTGCCACAAAGCTTAATAGCAACAATCTTCACACAATACCTAAGATCTCCAAACTAAGATATACATTGCTATAATAAAACCTGATTCATCTTCCATGTACTACTATTCTTCAAATAACATACTTCGACAATAATCCAAGTCATCATTTAGGATTTCCATTCAAAACCTATGAAGCTCAAACACTTCAAAAATAGTAAAGTATAGGTGGTATACCCATATTCAAAAATGATATGCATAATTGCATATGATACACCTAGATACATATCAACTATCAAGGGAGTATCTTCCAATTTTTTTATCTTATTTCCTGATAAACTTGGGGATATGGCTCTAATACTTAGAGAGGGACTAAAATTTAAATGACCTCATATTTCCCATGTATCTTTAAAGGTTATACAAAAAGTAGTCAATAATATAGAACGAAGACTTCTTTTGAATAGGACTAACTGACTACGATGCTTTTTGTGACATTGTCATGGATTGGCAAAAATATATAATTTTTGTGACATGTTTATACAGGGAAAAATACATTATGATATGGCCAAGAGAAAGATATGTAGCTATATTTTTGGCTATGATGACAATCATTGCTTTTGTAAATTGCAATCATCATTCAATAATATAGTTATGTATTAAAAAGAAATTATCAATGGCTCTTTATAAATATTGTGCATTTTAAAACTTATAAATGCTATAGCAATAGCAGTGTACAAAATTTGTATAAAATCAGCATAAAACCTAAAATTAAATCAAGGGGGACAATAATGGTTTAAGGTGAGCAAGAGACATTGCAGACCTAATCAAATGCTATTATTTATACCTAATTATCGTGATATTTCCATCATTATTAGTGTAAGATTATAAAATACAGTTAGGAGTATTTAAAGTGTCGAACAAGGATGCAGATATGTAAAGACATGGCTACTATTTTGAAGTCCCTGTACTTACTAAATCATGCGGGTGTGTGCCTCCACATGAAAAAAAAAAAAAAAAACACACCCCTTTGCAGTAGTAACTAGTTCAAAACAAATACCAAACATACCTGGCTTGCTTTACACATGAAGCTAGAAAGCACCAAAACCTCTTCAAATGCAACAGCCTTGTCAATCTTGCCACCCAATATACCCTCAAATCTCTACAATCCAAATTTCACCAACACACCATCATTCAAAAGTCCCAAGACTAATCCAAAAACCAAATAAATAAATAAAAACTGATATAACCAACCTTTAGTTGTATCACAAGGATGTTAGGTGCTTGAAGTATGGACATCTGCTTCTTAGCTGCCACCAATTTCTTACAACTGAACAACAGTCACAAACAGTTCCATCCCTTCAATAACTAAAACACGCACACACCCAAACAAATAGGACGAAACTTGGATACATTTCAAT
Source organism: Glycine tomentella (assembly GCA_007407185.1). Classification (NCBI taxonomy): domain Eukaryota; kingdom Viridiplantae; phylum Streptophyta; class Magnoliopsida; order Fabales; family Fabaceae; genus Glycine; species Glycine tomentella. The sequence continues at coordinate 1,126,608 of PYAF01003870.1, forward strand.
AGGTGTTGTTTGTGCTGTTCTCCAATCAGAATTGGAGTTTCACCACAATAATTTGCATTATAAAGATTTGCAATAAACGATTATGCACATTAGCAAGGTGAAACTTGAATTCTGACCAGAGAACAGTCCAAACACCTAACCTAAGGAATTGTATCTAAGTTTTGTACCAACATTTAACAATCGAAACACATACAGACACTTGCACACACACTCATTCGGCGACTCACCTATCACACTTGTACTTATTGTTGCCATCTAAAACCTCAGGCTGAAAAAACTTTTGCATGGAGTCTTTAAGCGAGTTACTTTGGAAAACATCAAGACTAATATCCATTATCTCGTCAACCTTATTCGACTCATATCCACAACACAGACACTTCACCTGGCTCTGCAAGGCGCCACCGAAAATTTCCTTCACCACCGTACCGCCGCCAGTGTCACCGCCACCGCCGCCATTAGCCTCGGCGCCTTTGCGGCAGAGCTTCTTGAGGCGGAGGCAGGTGTTGTGACAAGCGTCGATGACGTAGCGGAGGAACTCGTGCGCGTCCTCCTGGCGGCCGCAGCGGAAGTTCTCCGCGAAGATCCGGATGCAGCTCTGGATCTTGGACGGCGAGTCGTACGTGAGATCCAATTGCAGAGAACGCGCAATCTGCTTCTCCAGTATGCAGAACGGACACGAAGACGCAGAAGAATCACCTGAATCGAAGCGAATTAGTTCAAAAAAACACAGAAACTGAAGAAAAAATAAGAAAATTAAAATTGAGGAGCAATGGAACATTACAGAGAGAAGAGTGTTGGAGACGAAGGCAGAAATTGGCGAGAGGAGGAGTGTAGGTGAGGCACTGGAGGACGCTGTTGAGGTAGCACGAGTTGCCTAGGTTACGGAGCCCTAAGGGAGGACAGGTTCCGGTTTTGCGTTTCTCACTCAGGAGACTCGGCTGCCAAGTCATCTGCAGGGCCATCAACGACGCCGCACGCCGCCGCAACGAGCCGCTGCATTGGCTGTCGATCGGGGACTCAACAACCTGGGCCACCGCCGACGCCACCGCAATCGCATATCTCGACTGAGAGAGGTTCAGTTAGTTTTTTCGGTGTTTCCCCCTCTCTATGCGGTTGGTGTGTTGCCGTGTTTTCTTTTTTCTTTTTCTTTCTTTAATTCTTCTAGCCACTTCTTGGTTATTGGGGGGAAAATAGAGTGAGGGAGTGAGAACTAAGGACACTATGGACTGCCTGCTTACTAGTAGTACTAGTAGTGGACAAGCAATGAATGAATGGGAAATTCTTTGAGCACTATTTGGTTCGAGGGAAAGAAATGGTTGAAAAATAGGGTAAATAGAAGAGAAATAGATTAATGAATATAAGCGAGGAATATAGTAAATTTAGATGTGGTTGATTTATAAGAAAATATAAAGAAGAAATATAGATAAGAAGTCTCGAATTGTAATATAACTAATAAGGTTGGTAGATTTATGTGTTTTTAAGGAATAATGGAGATTTGGTCAAAACAAGAGATACATTAATTAAGGGTCATCCAACGATAGGGATGTCGAAGACAATAAACAGAGTTGGTGGATTTATGTGTTTTCAAGGAATGACATAGATTAGGTCGAAACAAGAGGCACATGGATTACGAGTTCATACAATGATAAGGGATGCAAGAGACAATTAACAAGGTTGGTAGGTTCCAACTAGTACATGGTATTGGGCAAAATCAATTATGCCATCATACAAAATTGATTATAGGCAGAGCATTGTGCATTTCGCCATTTGAGTATGGAAATAAGTGAAAAATAAAATAAATCTAGATGTATTTGGTTCAAGAAAAATAGAGAAGAAATAGGAATGGAACTCTCTTGAATAGCAAGATAATTAATGAGGTCAATGGGTCTATGTGTTTTTAAGGAACCATGGAGATTTGGTCAAAACAAGATACACGCATATTGTTACTTCGTCCAACGATTTGAGATGTAGAAGATAATCAATGAGGTCGGTGGATTTGTCTGTTTTCAAAAAATAACTGAGATTGGTCGAAACAAGAGGCACACAGATCGTGGATTCATCCATTAATGCATAATGCAGGTGAATGTCCTCTTGTACATAGTGTAGTGTAAAATCAATTATGTCATTATGCTAAATCGATTATGGGTAGAGTAATTGCACACTTCTTCGTCATTTAAACCAAACAAACTCACCTTTGTTGCTCCCTCCTCAGGGGTGAGAATAGACTCAGGCCCACGATAGGGACTTATGGCCTAGCCTACATCAAGCCCAAGCTAGGTTAGGCTTTTTCAAAAATAGGATAGGCTTAGGCTTTTATAAAAACATATTTGGTTAAATAGGTTAGACTTTATGCCATTTAAAAAGTCTTTTAGGTGTAATAGACCGACTTATTTGAGTAAGTATAAATTATAATCATTTTTTTAGTATTATTATTATATTAAAATTGTTATAATGTATCAAAATCATAGATATGTTTATCTTTTAAAAATATTTCAAATGTTGACAACAATAGATTTTTTTAACCAAATTATTTTAATGGTGATAAACTTATATCAAATTATTGTGTGTTAAATTTAACTCTTATAAAACTTCGCCTATTTTTACTTTTGTCTTATGCGTTGAGAAATGATAATTTTAATTTTTATATAACATTTGATATGACATTAATTACCTTTTGTTTTTATATAAAAACTAAATGAAGATTTTTTTCCTAATTATAAGAAACAAAGATGTGCTTTT
>PYAF01003870.1:1145727-1158942 GCA_007407185.1 Glycine tomentella
TATATATATATATATATATATATATATATATATATATATATATACATGCTTTTCTTCCCTTTTAGTATCATGCTTTTGTCGATTTATTGGAAGTCTTCAGCCATGTAATGATGGGGGGAATACTATGGTGAAATATTAGTGAAAAACCGTAGCATGTAACTTTGTTTTTCTTGTTGGAAGAGTTTTTCATCATGTAACTTGTTTCTATCTTATACTGCTACTATTTTTGCTTTTAAGTTTTAATTTCCATTTGAAATTCAACATTGTAGCATATCCAAAGTGTTTATTTATTTTTTCTCTTTAATACAAAATCTGGAAAATTTTAGGAAAATTTTTCCAACTTCCAATTATTTATTTATTTGAAAATTTTCACAGCTGAAATCTGCCACAAAATTTATTATTTAGATTATTCCGAAGATTTTGGGTTGGCATAGTAGTTCTCTTCCTATGTCAACACATACTAGTTTCTTGGAAGGAATATCTTAAACTTTGTAGCTACAGATTGTGATTAAAGAATTGATAGCTGAAGATATATGTCTTTTTATGTAGAATTCCTGAAGAAGGGTAGCATCAACAAGCAGTTCTGAAAATGGAGATCACCAATATCAGTGAATATGAGGCTATTGCAAAGCAGAAGTTGCCAAAGATGGCGTTTGACTACTACGCATCTGGTGCAGAGGACCAGTGGACTCTGCAAGAGAACAGAAATGCCTTTTCCAGAATTTTGTAAGATTTTTTCCCTCCTTATTTTTACAGTAGTTAGTTACTAACTAAAATATAATAATTATTAATTGTGTTCCTTAGATATTCATGTACCTGTATTTCTAAGAATACTATGATGAAAATATGTTTGATAAATATACAGGTTTCGGCCACGTATTCTTATTGATGTGAGCAAGATAGACATGACAACTACTGTCCTAGGCTTCAAAATATCCATGCCAATCATGCTTGCCCCAACAGCCTTTCAGAAAATGGCTCATCCTGAGGGTATAATTGTTTGTTCTTTACATTCTCTTGGATTAGTAATTTTTTAGTTGTGGTATTACAATATTGCATTGTGTGCATTTTGCCAAAAGGAAGAGTGGAAGAAGACAATTCCAACTTTCTAATTATGTATCGGTTTAATGAGTAAGCACAACAAAAAAATTCAGTAAGATAGATGTGTTCCTAATCAATTTCATCGAGATATATAAGCCAAAAAAAAATTCAGCAAGATAAAATCCTTGCAATCGAATTGCATAGAACGTTCTGTTATATGATTCTATTTGTTACACGCGTAGAAATTATACAGGAGTCAAATGTGATTGAACATCGGTAATTCTGAGAACATTATTATCATCTAGTTCTGATAAATGGATAATAGCAAATTCTGTGTCTTTTTTATTAGGAAAACTTTACAATAGGGCAGTAGCATTTAAATTCGTGGATAATAACATTTAAATTCGTTGACATTTATAAACTAAATTGTTTAATTCCAAGTCTCCTTTGCAAACACTGCTAAACCAACAACCAAGAGCATGGATTTTATGTTGGATGATATATATGCTTTTTTTATGCAGGAGAATATGCAACAGCAAGAGCTGCATCTGCTGCTGGAACAATCATGGTTCTTCTCTTTTATGTTCATATTCCTCTTAATTAGGGAACGAGTAGTGCTTCACTTGATTAATCACCACATATTCTAGAATCAATGATTCAATTCAGCATAGACAATTTTGTAATTTGCAATTGGTGGATTTGCTGAGGATGTGTTATCTGCTTCCTTGTACATCATGCCAGAATATTTCATTCATGAACACTCCAATTAACTTCATGAGATTGTATGCTTGTAAATTTTATTTGTTGTTAATCAATGATAAGCTCTATGTTCTTTAGTGATGAGTAACATTTTGGTTCTTTCAGACTTTGTCCTCATGGGCTACTTCCAGTGTTGAAGAGGTGGCTTCAACAGGACCTGGCATTCGCTTTTTCCAGCTATATGTAAGCTTTCATTCAATTCCATTTTACTGTTTATTTGGACTTTTGGTACAATAGTCTGTTTTAGTGACATGCTTTGTTCTCCTTACTTTAGGTTTACAAGGACAGGCATGTGGTCGCTCAGCTTGTGAGAAGAGCTGAAAGGGCTGGATTCAAAGCCATTGCCCTTACTGTTGATACCCCAAGACTAGGACGCAGAGAAGCTGATATCAAGAACAGGTACAACTCTGAACTCTTCCATTTCAACCTTGTTATATCACTTTCTCAATGAATATGATTATCTTTTATTCAAGTTTCAGCCTTATCCTGGAAATTAAATCAATAATAAAACGTCTGTTACAGATTCACACTGCCACCATTTTTGACATTGAAGAACTTTGAAGGATTGGACCTTGGAAAGATGGACAAAGTAAGATGAGTTATGACTGAATTATTTCTGTTGGTCACTTTTCTTTCCTTTATCACTAATTCAACTGTTGTCTTGATCCTTTCAGGCTGATGACTCTGGACTTGCTTCATATGTTGCTGGTCAAATTGATCGTACTTTAAGCTGGAAGGTATGTTCGAAAATCAAATAAAGCATTTTATTTTTCCTTTGTAGTTATTATCTTGTTCAGTAAGCAAGATTTTATTGAAGTGAAATGAATTTAATTAAAATGCATTGACAACATAAAGGTTTTTTTTTATACTGTCATCTAATCATAGATTGTCTTCTGTGTAAAATTGTTGACTTGTATTATAATTACTTTAAAAGTCATGCTCATAATGATTTATAATTAATTTGACAGTACAAAAATTCCTTAACTGCATTGTTCGCGTGAAAATTAAACTGAAGTCAAATACAAGTGACAACTTCATTTGCCCAATTCATTGATTTGATTCATAATTTGCTTGCAAGATAATATTCCTGCATCCCTCAGAGGAATGTAGAGTAATAAGTTCAACTAAATCATAGTTTACATTTAGTTTCTTCAGTTCTTATGTATACATATGGAACTTTCAAGGTTCCATTGAATAGAGTCCACCATCTAAATAGTCCTTGTTAATTGTAGGATGTGAAGTGGCTTCAAACAATCACCAAACTGCCAATTCTGGTGAAGGGTGTTCTGACTGCTGAGGACAGTAAGGAAAACCAAAAAGCCTGTTTTCACATTCATCTGTTCTCCCTCTTTGAATATTTTATTAATGCCTTCATTTCAACATGGCAGCAAGGATAGCTGTACAAAGTGGTGCAGCTGGAATTATAGTGTCCAATCATGGAGCTAGACAACTTGACTATGTTCCAGCCACCATATCAGCCTTAGAAGAGGTACATCAACTTTGAGTTACATCTTAGTCACCTTGAAACTTATACACACTCATTTTAAGGCTGTTATATATATTTCTGTTATTGAAACTTAGGTTGTCAAAGCTGCTGAAGGTCGTCTTCCTGTATTTTTGGATGGTGGTGTTCGCCGTGGAACTGATGTCTTCAAGGCATTGGCACTAGGTGCCTCTGGCATATTTGTGAGTACTTCATGACCTCTTCCAAAAGCTTAGTATAATTCTTGGCTTTTTTCATATTGGGATAACATTTTCCGATCAGTTCCCTATTAATTGTTTGTTATTATACACATATATTGTCATTTATTGCAAGAGCCGACCACCAATTTGGATCACATGTCCATGTTATTTACTACCATGAAAATGGATTGATGGAAAGAGATGAGATAGAATAGAATGAAGTAAAATATAACATCATGGAATAAAATTTCCATTTTATTATTTGAATATGTTATGATGGAATGAAACAAAATTCTTATTCCCTTTCATTCCTCGCAAATTTCGGAAGGTAAAGAATGAAATAAGATAAAATAAGGTTATATTCCATCCTCATTTTATCATTCCAAACAATGAAAAAGAATACCATCATATTCCATTTCTCACATTTTATTCTTTTGCAACAATCCAAACAAAACCTATATAATAATGAATCCTACATTATACTTATTTTTATAATAGGTTAAACTATTCATTCGGTCCTTGTAGTTGTCTCTTTTACAATTTTTAGTCCTTATACTAGAAAATTGTAAGTTTTAGTCTTTAAACAATTTTTTGTGATAGTTTATCACCACCAGAAATTTTTGGTAGCAGATTTACACTGTTAGAAAGTGCTCTCTGATATTAGCAATGAAAACCAAAACTTAGCTTTTATGCATATGTAGGAACTAAAACTTACAATTTTCGCATTTAGAGACAGACTAAAAAATAAAGACAAGTGTGAGACCAAATGTTAACACGTTAATTTTAACACACTTTTATTGCTATGTGAAATTCATTCAGGGGCCACTAAACATTGTGCATCCAACACTATGGGTGTGCATCACACACACACACACAAAACACAAAACACACATATATTAGTATAAATACTCCTAGCAATATGTCATCTTAACCTATTATATAAACTAAGTGTAACAAACTTTGTTCTATGTCAGATTGGACGCCCTGTGGTGTTCTCCTTGGCTGCTGAAGGAGAGGCTGGTGTAAGAAACGTGCTGCGGATGTTACGGGAGGAGTTTGAGCTAACCATGGCCTTGAGTGGTTGCACCTCACTCAAGGATATCACTCGTGATCATATTGTCACTGATTGGGACCAACCTCGCATTCTCCCCCGCGTGTTGCCAAGATTATGAAAAATTTGCTCCTCATTTGAGCCAAGTTTGTATAATGTGGTGCAGAACAATGGGGGAAACAGTTCTATATGTGTTTCAAGAACCTGTTCTCATCCTTTCTTTTCCTTTTTGGAGAACTCATTTAAGGTTGTATGTGGAAAACTCTATGCTTAATTTCTTTGTAAGCATTATATGATGATACTTGTGTGACTACTGCTGCTGCTGCATTAATTCACTCATTGTATATTCTTAATTTTGAGAAATTTATCAACTTTCTCTCTATATGGGATTTTTAGTCACCATGACATTGATATGAAATATGCATCAATTTTGTTGATGACTAATCCCCTTTAAAAAATATGACTGACTTTAGTGTATCCCCTCCAAGCCATATTATTTCTATTGACAAGACTCGAATTCCATACCTTTTAAAGAGATGGAGTCTAATTTCATTAAAACCAAGACATGTTGATTATGTAGGTTGCTTTTGTTAAACAAAATTTCTTGTATTTATAAATCTCATTAAAAAATTCATCTTATAAATACATTTCGCTTAAGTTTAATTTTTATGGTACACTTGACTACTAAGTTAATGGTTATTTGTTTCTCAAATAAATAAAAATACATTATTTATTATAAATTTTGACTTAGTACATGAAATAATCTGTATTTTTTAAATCTTACACAAACTTGATTATATATTATTATATTTTATACATTATCTATATTTATTTATTTTTACTGAAAGAAATCTATTTCATTTCATTCAAAACAACATATTAAATACAATTTGGAATGTAATCAAAGTTGTGGATGCTAGCATAAGACAATGACGCTCTAGCTAATTTGTGAGCAACATTGTTGGCTTGCCTCCTTACAAAACTCACCAATGAGTTTGGAATAGAATATAAAACCTCTCTACACTTTGTTAGAATGATTTGAAAATCAGTATTATGGTTGTTGCAGCCACTAAATCTTCAACCACTGATTTATAGTCAACTTCGATGGTTATATTTTGGATATGCAGCTCTTGAATCCAAAAATAGCTTGCAATAAAGCCCATGATTCAGCTTCTATCAGGTGAGGAACACCAGAATGCCATTGAGATCTTGCTTTGACAAATCAGCCTTGTTCATCACGGATACACGTTCCTACACCAAAACAACATCCATCTTAGAAGATTGCGGCATCAATGTTTAACTTGAGCAAACCTGATTTGATGAGGATCATCCTTCCCTGCTTTTGAAAGATGTTGGGTTAACCAGTGATTGATGCGCTTCCTTAACCTGTCCTTCAAAAAGGCAAAGATCTGCTTCTTTTTCCTTCCAATAAGAGATGGAAGCCCCAAGTATTATCCAGTTCCTAAGGTTTGTTGAACTCCAAGAAAAGAAGATAGTTGATGGTGCAAAGTGGGTTGAGTGTTGGAGCTGAAGAAGATTTCTGACTTATGGTAATTGATCATTTGGCCTGATGCCTTGCCATAAGTGTCTAGGACCTCCTTTAGAATTTTGACTTCCCATTCATCTGCCATGCAAAATAAAAAACAGCCATCATCAAATAAGAGGTGTGAGAGGGTAAGAGCCCCTCTGCACACCTTGATACCACAAATCTCTCTCTTAGCCTCTCTTTTTTAGGATAGAAGAAAGTCCCTAGTACATAGGATAAAAAGGTTAAATGACAAGGACAATACGACCAACATTGTCTCCATTGACCCAAATTGAGTAGTTACAGTTTCTAGGCACAACTTCATCCATCTCACCCATTTATCATGGAATCTCATCTTTGTCAAAAGTCTGAAAAGAAATCGTCGATTCACTCTATCAAAAGTCTTACTGAAATCAATTTTTAATGTAATTTCTCCCAATTTACCTTTTATTTTGCATCTCCTATGGTGAATGATTTCATAGGCTATGAGGACATTGTCTAAAATAGACCTATTTTCAACAAAAGCATATTGTTCTTGGGAAATGCAATTGAGGAGAAAGGGTTTTAGACAATTGGCTAAATTCTTTGAAATTTTGTATAAAACATTACAAAGGGATATAAGTCTAAAATCTTTCATATTTTTGGGATATGATTGTCATCTTTTGGTATGAGGACAGTTGAGGTTTTATTTACTTGGGAAGGAAAAGAGCCATTTTCTAACCAACAAGTAGCAGAATGAAACAATTCAGGGCCGCACAAATGCCCAAAATGTTTATAGGAAGCAGGGTTTAATTGGTAAAGGCTAGGTGACTTATCAGAATTCATTTGGAAAATAGCATTTTTTAATTTAGATATAGAAAAAGGTTTGAGGAGAATATCATTGTCACCAGATGAGATGCAAGGACAAATTTCATTAATAGTGGGCATCAAATCATCAACATTATTATCATCATGATACAAGACATTGAAATAATCTTTTTCAATATTACAGATGTCTTGATGATCATGAATAACAACCCCATCATTACGAGTCAAAGAAAATATGGCATTAGCTTCTTACATGTACTTGTAGTGGAATGAAAGAACTTTGACTTAATGTCTCCCTCTTTCAACCAAAACACCTTAGCTCTTTGCCTCCAGTAAATCTCTCGTTGTGCAATGAGGTTGCCCATCTGTTTATAAAGTGCTTCGAAATTTAATGTTGAATGTCCATCATTCATTTCACGAGTTTGTTCCATCTTGGTTCTGACTTCAGCAATTTTGGTACGATACTTCCCACTAATTTGGTTTTCCTATGAATTTAGTTCGGTGGATGTGATAGATAATTTTGAGAGGAAACTGTGACCATCTGGATGAGACCAACCATGCTCAACAACATTTAATTCCAGTTCAAGGAGCCACGTGTTCTCAAAATGAAATATTTTCCTAAAATGAATTCTGACACATCATTAAGAGTCTGTTTGGATACAAGGTTAGGAATGCTTTTAAAAGCTTCTCTTCTGAAAAAAAAAATACTATATTTTCAGTAGAAAAGCTCTCAAAAACACTTCTGATTTGTATCCAAACAGATTTTAAGTCTAAGAATAATTAAAGAATGATCAGATTTTGATGTTACAGCATTGATAAGCTTGAAGGAAGGGGACATATCAATCCATTCAGGAGTGCCTAGTGCTCGGTCTAGCTTTTCCTCCACCACATTGGGTTTGCCTTTTCTTCTAGCTCGCGTGTACCGATAACCTTCCATTGGAAGATCATGGAGGTTAGCATCAAAACAATTTTTTCTCTAAAACTCCGATGAGCCGATTCAAGTGATCATTGATTCCAATTTTTTCATCCTGCGAGAGAATATCATTAAAATCAACGAATATGCACCAAGGGAGATTTGATGATCAACAACAATAGATCTTAAAAGGTCCGAAGAGTCTCTTCTTCTATGACTCTCGGGATAGCCATAGAAAGTACTGAACTATCAGACATGTTTCCTATGACGAAGAACTTTCACAAGAAATAAAATTAGAAGAGAAATTAGGCCCCCACTCCTACCAGTAGTCAACAGCAACAGAGAAATCAAACCCTAGCTTGACTTTGAGGTCTTCAATACAGTTTGAGTGAACCAGTGTCTCACAAAAGAAAGTGACGTCTAGGTGGTAAGCTCGAACTAGGTCATGGAGGATAGAAACTGCACTCAGGTTGCTCAGGCCCCCACAGTTCCAACTGATGAGGCTCATTCTCCTTGACAGGCTTGGTTTCCAGGGTCCACCATTAAAGAAAAAGCTAGGGTTTCCACTTTCTGACATGGGTCTGATGGTATCCGCAGAGCTATCAATGGGATGGGTATTTGATTTCTCTAAACTCGCATCAATCACCAACCTTCTTTTTTTGTCACAAATAATTAATTCGAATACGTTGGAGTTTTCTTCCATCATCATTGCATGATTGATTGGCTGGTTATTGAGTAATGATTGCTGACTTGATTGCAGCAAGATCAGTTTCAAATTTTTAAATATATCTTATAATAATTGCTTATAACTATTTCTATTTTGCTTCCTGTCACATAGGGGCCAGATTTGTCGCCACGAAGGTATTTCATAGTGTTTACTCCGGTTGTTGTTGGACGCAGTTCAGGTCGCAGCTCTGAACTCCAGTGCCTGGATCCATCATCAACTGCCATCATAAATAGATGATCACAAAGTTCATCTACATGACCCATGATACCACATAAGTAGAGAAAGGGTCCTAATTTTTCTTATTTGAAAAGAACTTCTATAGAATCTCCACCTTTCTTCTTGACTTTCTTTAATTTATTCAGTGGCTTTCAAACATCCAATAAGACCCTGATGCGCCTGAAGGAACGTAACAAATTGGAATTATTCTTTACATCATGCTCTAAGAATTTTCCAATGTAGTTACCAAGGCTTTGTCCAACTTCTTGAGACATAAACCCTAAAGGCAGAATGTGTATCTGGATCCAGAAGGGCACCGAGAACAAAGGGATGGTTGTTGGGTTGACTCCTTCTTTGATGACGCCAAGAATCAAAAGATGTTTGTCAAACCTTTATGGTCGGCCTTTGAGGATTCTTTGAACGTCCAAGTAGTGAAAAAATGGAAATAGGAAAAATCCAATTTGCTCTACTGTAATTTCAACTCTACAATTGGGCCTCCATACCAATGCCATTCTTTCTTTCATTATGTGGAAACAGATAATACAATCAGTGAGGAATCTACCAACCAGACATAGTGACCAGACTATGATATCTTCATGTGCATGGGCAATGTTGAATTCCAAATTAAATCTCCATCATCTTCTATGTTAAGACCATTGACATTCAGAACCTCCATGGAAACGAAGAAGAAGGAAAAGTATGTTAAAATGAAGGGAGAGGATACGCTTAGAAAAAAAGGTGAAGGCTTGAAAGCTAACAAGAAAAAATCAGATACACTGACCATTGTGCCACAAATTTAAAAAAAAATTGCTTGAATGCCACGCAAACAGTAGTATTTTCGACTGTCACGCGTCCTATTTCGCTACAAGGTCTAGCAAAATACGTGAACTGACGTGATGCAATTTTGTTGGCTACATAATTCACTCCAGGGGTAGCGAAATACGTGGTCAATAAGTCAATGACTATGACAGAAACAGACAGCACACGTGACAGCGTTATAAGTATTTTGCTGGGGTGCCAAGCGAAATACGTGTCATCATGTGAAACACAACACATATTTTGCTAGATGTAAGGGGGAAATATGTGGATAATTGCCACGTGGCAACTCCCTGCGAAATACGTGATAGCTCCCTACGTGGATAATTACTATATATTATATTTTTAAAATAATATATTTTTATCAAATTAAATAAATATAATGTTCACACACATATATTTTTACCTATAACTTTCTAAATGAATCTATAATTATAATATGCCTATCACTTATAAGTTAACAATCATAAACTAAAATAATCATCTATCATATAACTTAACAATTCAAATGATTGACTGACTGTCGATGATTTGAATTAGATAGGCTTCTTTCAATTCACCAAGTTGTAAAGATTCAATATTTTCGCCTACTCCACTATTCTGTATTTTTCCCTTCTCGACCAATATTTGGTGCTGCTGAGTTTGATTTTTGTCTTTATCTGAAATTCTGAATTTATTGAGCTTGTTTTGGTGTTGTTGAGTTTGATTTGGGCTTGAATATGAAATTTTTGTGTTTCCAGCTCTTGGAAACTCACTATCATAATCTAAAAGGGGATTTGGGCAAATTTGGAAGAATGAAAACATAACTCCATCACGTGTAAATCATGTGCCAAAATCCATTAATACATATGTTAAGGCAAATGTATTTTAATTTAAAATATATGATAAGAGTTAAAAGATTGATTGGATGATAAAATGAGGAATAAAAAAATAGTAAATTTGATTCATTCATTAATACAAAAATAAATAAATAATATTCATTAATACAAAAATTAATAAAAATCAATATTTGTAGGGTTTCCAGATCTATATGTGTCACCTCCTAAACAAATGAAAAGTCCATATGTATGTATTTGGAGTTAATGTGTTCTACCTTTGCCAGCACTGATGGCATTGTATACATTGAATTGCCATAGGAGGATGTCAATTTTGAAAAAATATTGGTTCTTTGTTCCATAGCAGGATGCTAACTTGCTAAATACGAGTCGAGTTTACGGAGCTCCCACGAGTTTACGTAGACTCTCGATTTTGACAATCTTGAGTCCCACAGTTGAAATTTATGTCCTTGGTAAAGGTGAGGAGTATACACATTTATGTTTATGCCCTTCGTTTATTATGACCAACAAAGTTAACCCATATTTGGTATAAAAAAAGACACGCATATTAATAAAGGTATAATAGTATTCTTAAAATTTTACCTTTTTATTTTCACTCTATTTCTCACATGTTTTCACTATGTTTATCTTCTCCTCACAACTAAACATAATGTTATTTTATTTTATTTTTTTAATTCTTTTTCTTATTTTCACTAATCTTACCTTTTATCTCTTACTTTAGTTCGATCTTTCATATATTGTAATAGATATTTGAAATAATCGGATCTTGATATGTTCATATCAAAGAGTATATTTTCTCAATGACTTTTCATTTTATCAATGTCATTTAAAGTTGTTGTGATCGTTAGTAAATTTGCCTAACACCTGAAACGATGTGGCATGTCATTATTGAATGGCAAAAAATCACAAGGGAAGTTGAATTATGACTTTTAAAAAATTAAACTTTGTGAAACTCACTCTTTCGTATGATACAATTTTTTTAAAAAAAGAAATTTAATAATAAAGCAACAGACGATAAACTTTGAAACAAGTTTATATGAAACACTTTTTGAAATAGATGCATAATTCAAGGTTGGATAAAAACAGATAGGTAAAGAGCATAAAAGACAGAGGTTTATATTAGTTTGTCTCTTCCTGTGTAATTACGTCCAGTTTTTGGCAACCCATCAAGTTTCTATTATCTTCTTCAAAGATACAAGCATAGTTTTCATTAACCACTTTTAGCTTCGCCCAAGTATTGTTTACACTAGTTTCTCCAAGCTGAGAGCCCAAATATTATTTCCTACCAAGTCACTCCTAGCTTTACACAAATCAACATATTTGCTTGAGATTGGGTGCTCACAAACTAAACTAATGTCTTACAAATGGATATACAAAGTTTAGCTCACACTCTTTTTCTCTCAAGATACACATGGTGTTTTGGGAGCTTTTTACAACTTAGAAAATTCTTACAAAAGAGTTTGAAGGCTAAAGAGAATAGTTCGTTTAAGATTTATTTATTGAGCTCTTCAAAACTTTAGGTATTTGTAGGCTTACATGAAGTGGTCGTTGTCTCTAAATTGTGTGCTTTCTTCGTTTGTCAATTGTCTAAAGACTAAGGTGTGTTGTAACATTAAATGCAACAAAAGATGCTTGCCACCAACTAGTCACTTAAGACTGATAAAGCATTATGGTAATTTTCCTTGAAAAGCACTTCAAACTCGACGTTAGAAAAAAGATCAACTTTTGTACAACAAAGTACATTGTCTTTTGATTTGCACTCCTTTTGATGTAAGAGATATATTTATTCTTTGACTTTTCTCATTCTTTTTTCTTTCTCTTTGACGGATCCTATGAAAAATGTTCAAACATTTCCTGCATGAAGGATCAAGCACACAGAGCATTAACTTGATCTTAAAATTGAAGACTTCAATGTCTGTCAACTATCTTCTAATCCACCAAACAAGAGACTTAACACTTTCTATTAGTGTGTATTTCATACTCAACTTTTAAAACTTAATATTTATTGGTACCAAATAAAAATTATTGATGATCTTGATTTGTCTTATGACTTAAGAGATATGATATATACATATATGCTTGCTAGGCTTTCAACTAAAGATGTTGAAAATTATTATGCTTTCATTGTAACAACCTATGGTCACTACGTGACAACTAATCACTGTACGAAATATTTCAATTTTATTTTAAAACTCTTGTTAATTTATTCTACAAAAATACATGTAAATTTTTTATGTCTCCCACATAAAGATCAACATAGTTCAAGTGGATACTAAAAATACTCATACATACATATATTGTTAGAATTTTCAGCGCACAATCACTAAACCAAAATTAACGCGGAAGCAGAAATTAAAGAGAAAGATAATGCACAAGTATTTACTTGGTTCAGTAACTAGGATAAAATCCTTGTTACCTACATCCAAGGGCAAAGAACTTGTAGACTCTTTTATTATCACTACAGTAACAGAATCTCTCTACAACAATGTTCAACAGGCTACACAAAAGATCTCTCAACAATAACCAATAGGACCCAAAATCACAGATAATACACAATGAAGATTACAAGAAAAACAAGAACAACTTTCTTACACAAGTGTTAAAACCATACAACACTAAACCTTCATTAAGTTCCTCTTCTCAGTTTCTTGCAAGAACCCGCATCAGAAACAACATGCAACCCAAGCACAAGAGAGAACCTTACCTGCAATACATACCAAAACAGGTACAAGAATAATGGACAGAGACCTATACACGCTTCATCTACTTCGTTCTACCACAGAGCTCAAGGTACCAGTCAACAAATGAAACCCTAGCAGAGAAGAAGATGAACAGAGAGAA